>JAQIFY010005616.1:0-10915 GCA_028533085.1 Varecia variegata | reverse complement strand
TTTTTGTATGTGTGTGTATCTGTTGTAGGTTCTTGATTTGAGGTTACCATGAGGCTTGCAAAAAACATTTTGTGACTAATTATTTTAAGTATATGACAACTCTGCTTACAAACAAACAAGCAAAGAGAAATTCTACCCATTAACTCTACTTCTCCCCCAACTTTTTAACTTTTTGTTGTTTCCATCCATATCTTTTTATACTATCTATCTTTCAAAAAGTTATTGTAGTTATTTTTGATATGTTTTTCTTTTAGGCCTCCTACTCAAGATATAAGTGGTTTTTGCTCCACAATTACAATAAAGTATTCTGCATTTGTGTACTTACTGTTACCCATGAGTTGTATATCTTCAGATGATTTCTCTTTGTTCATTAATATCCTTTTCTTTACAACTGAAGAACTCCTCATAGCATTTCTTGGAGGACAGATCTGATGTTGATGAAATCCCTCACCTTTTTTTTGTCTGGGAAAGTCTTTATTTCTCCTTCATGTTTGAAGTATATTTTTGCAGGATACAAAATTCTAAGGTTAAGGTTTCTTTCCTTCAGTGCTTTGAATATGTCATGACACTCTCT
Source organism: Varecia variegata (assembly GCA_028533085.1). Classification (NCBI taxonomy): domain Eukaryota; kingdom Metazoa; phylum Chordata; class Mammalia; order Primates; family Lemuridae; genus Varecia; species Varecia variegata. The sequence goes on along the minus strand of JAQIFY010005616.1, from coordinate 10,341 downwards.
GCTGTCCTGTAGGTTTCCACTGAGAAGTCTGCTGCTAAACTTATCAGATCTCCTTTATATGTCATTTTTTTCTTTTTTCTTGCTTCCCTTGTGTCCTTTACTTTGTCCATGACCTTTAGGAACTTGATTATTAAATGCCTTGAGTTAGTCTTGTTTGGGTTAAATCTGCTTGGTGTTCTATGACCTTCTTGTACCTGAGTATTGATATCCTTCTCTAGGTTTGGAAAGTTCTCTGTTATTATTTCTTTGAATAAACTTTCTACCCAAATCTTTGTCTCTACCTCCTCTTTAAAGCCAATAACTCTTAGATTTGCCTTTTTGAGGCTATTTTGTAGATCTTGTAGACATGTTTCATTTTTTTATTTTTATTTTTTCTCTCTTCTGACTGTGTATTTTCAAATAGCCTGTCTTCAAGCTCATGAATTCTTTATTCTGCTTGGTCAATTCTACTGTTGAGAGACTTTGATGCATTTCTCAGTTTGTCAATTGAATTCTTCAGCTCCAGAATTTCCTGCTTGATTTTTTATATTATTGTTTCAGTCTTTTTTTACATTTGTCTGGTAGGCTTCTGATTTTTCTCTGCATTGTCTTTGTGTTCATTGAGCTTCTTCAGGACAGCTATTTTGAATTTTGTTTGAAAGGTCACATATTTCCATCACTCTAGTATTGGTCACTGGTATCTTATTTAGTTTGTTTGGTGAAGTCATGTTTTCCTGTTTGTTTCTTGATGCTTGTGGTTGTTCGTTGATGTCTGGGTGTTGAAGAGTTAGGTATTTATTTTAATATTCTCAGTTCAGGCTTGTTGGAACCCATTTTTCTTGAGAAGTCTTTCCAGGTATTCAAAGAGAATTGAATGTTGTGATCCAAGTCTTTGGTCACTGCAGCTGAATCAGCACTGGTGATGCCCCAAGCCTGTAATGACTCTTGGAGACTCCTGGTGGTACTGCCTTGATGAACTTGGGTAAGACATGGAAGAATTCCCTGGATTGCCAGGCAAAGACCCTCACTCTCTTTCCTTACTCTCTGTGCTGTGCTGCTGCTGGAATTGGGGAGGAGTCTCATGGGCACGCCCTTGTGGCTCTCGGCACCAGGGCACACCTGAAGCCAGCCCAGTCTCACATAAAGCCCATGGTGACTGTTTCCTGGCTACCTCTGAAGTTTATTCAAAGCCCAAGGGCTCTATAGTCAGCAGGTGTTGACTCCTGCTTGGACTGGGTCCTTTCCTTCAGGGCAGCATGTTTCCTTCTAGCCCAGGTGGGTCCAGGAATGCCTTCCAGGAACTAAGGCCTGGATTCAGGGGCTTCAGGAGTCTGCTTAGTACTTTATTTTACTGTGGCTGAGATGGTACCCATGTTGCAAAACAGAGTCCTCTGAACTTTTCCCTTTCCTTTGCCCAAGTGGAAGAAGACTCCCTGACCCACACTTCCTGTAGTTAGGGGAGGGGGTGACACAGGGACTGGCTTGGCCTCTGCAGCTGGTGTCTCACTGGGTCATATGTACCCCATGCCCACTGGCTCCGAGACAGCACAGCTGCAGGAATCGCCCAAGGACTTCAGCCTTTGTGGCCCTACCTTACAAATTTAGTCCAGGCCCCAGGCTGGTTTTTGTCAGTCAGCTGGTGGTGGGGCTAGCTGGAACTTGTGGTTCTGGTGTGGAGTATTTCTCTCTGGTCTAAATGCTTCCCCTGGGGGCACCAGTAGAATTCTTCCCCGTACTGTGTTCCCCTGTGCCAGGGTAGCCCTGAGTTTCAATGCAAAGTCCCACAACCACTTCACTTTCCCTCCCAGATTCTCTATCCAGAGTGCTGGTGCAGCACTGCTGGGGGATATGGGAAGGGTGACATAGGCAATGCAAGATTGTCTTTTCTGCTCTCTTCAGTGCCTTTTTCCTTGATATAATGTTACAACCAGGTAGTATGATTGCTCACCTGAGTTTTGGTTCTTCCGAAGATGTTTGCTTGTGTGGATAGTTATTGAATTTGGTGTTCCTATGGAGGTTTCTCTTTGGCCATCTTGCTCTGCCCCCTCTGAAGACTTTGTTCTGATCTTTCTCTTTCATCTCAATTGTTTTAAAGTGGGCTGTAAAAGTTCTCAGGAGGCCTGGCAGGAGAAATGCTTCTGCTTGGTTTTTCCTTCTCTCTTTCTCAGCTGTGACAACATTTCTGTTGCTTTTCTTCTTGACATTACTTGTGCATTTCTTTCTGGACTTAGAAGACCTTGGTGTAATTAAATCCTTTTTTTTCAATCCCACAAAAGGGCTCTTTTTGGGCAGGAATCCTAGGATGGCAGGTATATCTGGGGAGAAGGAGTTCACCATTGCAAACTTAGTAAGGGTTTTGCTTTCTTCTCAATCAGCCGTCCCGCTGGGGCAAAATGAATAGTCTTCTGTCCTACTCTCCAGAGGACTTTTCATGGCATCACATGTCATAGGACATTATATTTTGGTGGCACTTATTATGTCTGATCCTGTCATGGGTATGGATATTAGGGAATATTTAAGATAGAAGGTATTCATTTGGGAATAAAAGCAGAAAAAATACTCCTGAAGCATAATGAAGTGTGGTTCTGGCGGACATTGGGATATCTTTACTGAGTATTAGGAACACCAGGGAAAATGAATACAAGCACTTGCTGAACCAGGAGGGGAGTGAGCCTCACACTGAGCAAGTGGGCATCACAGGAAAGAAGGACATCTGCAGAATGATAAACTCATGTGCTGAGGTTTATGAAATAGGTTATGTTCAGCATGAGTTCCCCCCAAAAAGCACAGCATGAGACAAGGACTTCTGGAGGTTGTTTATTTTGGGAAGTGACCCTAGGGAATTGGGGCTTGGAAAAGTGAGACAGAGAAGCAAGTAGAGCCAAGCCATGGGTGTGTGATTCAATTGTTTACTGCTGTGGGCAATCTGAGCTCAACTCTATTGAAATGCTACAGGAGTCTTAATAGAATGCACCTCAGGATTGTCCACCGAGCTGGAAGATAGAATCACTTGCCTACCTGTCTGGTCTGCATTGATCAATGGTTTTCCTGGGCCAGAATTTCTCAAAGTGTGGTCTTCCACTAGTAGCATGAGCATCACTAGGGAACCTTTTAGAAAAGCCTCATCCCAGACCTGCTCATTCAAATACCCTGAGGAAGGGCCTCAGCACTCTGTATTTTCACCTCCAGGTGACTCTTATGCATCCACTGGCTCTTAACCTTTAATGCCCATCAGATCACCTGGAGAGTTTGTGAAACCATGGATTGATGCTCCTACCCTGATTCGGTTTCTGGTTCAGTAGGGCAGGGATAGAGCTGGAGATTTGTACTAGTAATTTCTAAAGTGATGCTGAGCCTGTTAGTTCAGGGGCCACACTTTAAGAACCACTTTCCTGGAGGTGTTAACTCTCCTGAATTTTCAAGTTTCTTTCGGCAGCATCCAACGTAGCTAAACACTGGCAGAAGGATAGTAGTCGGGGATTACCTGCCCACAGTTGGTTGCTGCAGAAATGACCTCAGAAAAAAGGTGAGACATGAAAATATGAGTCAGGGCATAAAAGATGCCTGGATTTTTTTTTCCTAAAAATAATTTGTGGTATATTGTATTAGGGAGGAAAATGGCATTTGTCCTAGCTGGCCACAGATCCTAGGGAAATTTGCAGGAGTGACTTAATTTTTAAACCTGTGATTCTGCTTGTTTCTTGGCATGTTTCAGTGTGTTCTAAATGGTTTTCCTGGTGTGGTGGGAAGTTTTATAAATTTGCAACTGTAGCTAGAGTGAGGGTTTGTATAGTTTGTTATATAATGGCAGAGGTTGCTGTAATATTCATTGGGCCATTTGCCATTCCTGGCCGATACTGTGGACTCTGAGAAAATCCCTAAGGTAAGTCAGTCTGGGGCAAGACAGTATCAAAGGACCTGGTACAGTTGAAATCTAACCTAATATTAAAGGTGTTAAAGTGCTGAGAGTTAGTTCCAGTACCTCTGTTACCTACTGCAAATGGCTTCTAAACTTTACTGTGCAAAACACATCATGTGGAGTACTTGTCAAAAGAGCAAAGTCTCAACTTGCCTTCATTCCCTAGAATCTTCATTCAGTAGGTTTCTTTTGGTACCCAGGAATCTACATATTTAAACAAGGTTCCTAAGAATCTTGCATGGGTGCTTTAAGAATCACCTTTTGAAAAACACTCTTAGAGCTCCTGGCACTTGGTTGAGGAATAGTGCAGAAACTCTGAATGGAATTGAAGGCTCTACATTTAGACCTAGTTTGGGATGTAACATTATATTTTCTGGGAGGGATCTGATTTTTTTTTTTTACATAAAAGAACTCAGGAAACCAAAACAAAAATGAATTTTTTGTAGTTAATATATAAAGAGATTTTATAAATCAATAAGAAAAAGATTAATACCTCATTAGAAAAATGGATGAAGGATATGAGCAAGTAATTTGTATATACAAAGTAATTCATATAATGAGAACCTTAGAGCCAATAAAAATATAAAACTTGGTTAACTTCTCAAGAAATAAAGAATAAAATAGCATTGAAATATTTTTTATCCTTCAAGCTTAAAAAGGTAAATATTTGACTTTCCACTTAGTGCGAGGTATTCTGAGTGTGAATTAGTACGATCTTTCTTGAGAGCAATTTAGCACTGTGTGTCAAAAACCATCAAAATGTACATGTCATCCAACTCAGCAATTCTACTTATAGAAGTGTGTCAGGAGGACACCATCAGAAATTCATAAACGTATTTATTCACATAAATAATACTGCAGTGCTATGCATCATAGTGAAAAACTGAAAATATTCTAAAGGTCCAACAACAGAAGGAACTGGTTAAATATTCATATATAGTTTACTTTGGGAAAAGTTTATGATCTATTGTTCAGTAAAAAAGTGCAGGTTACAATATAGTTCTGAAGTATTATCCTAATTATGCAAATATGCCAAATAGTGTGTGTCTCTGGGTGGAGAGGATTATGGGTGATTTAAATTTTCTTCATTGGACTTTTATGTATATTTTATTTTTTCTAAAATCCCTTTCTAATAATTAAAAATGAATTCACAGTTGAAAAATAATATTTTTTCAATCACGTAATATTTTCAGAAACTTATTTCTACATGAATGGCTTTTCTTTTCTCTGTGGATGCTCTCCCCTGGTGACCTCCGTCAGTCTCGGCATTTAGATACCATCTCTTGAGATGATACTCCTCAGACTGTATGTGCAACATGGACCCTTCCTCTGGTCTCCAGACCTGCACATCTGACTATCTGCTTCACTTCCCATTTGAACACACCTCACAGCTAATATGTTCCTACCTGAGTTGGAACTTCCACCCTCCCCAGTCCTCCCCATATCAGTAGATGGCAATCCCATTCTTGCAGGTGCTCAGCCTACAAAGCCTATGTCATTGGAAAGCCTATGTCTCCTCTATTTCTTTTAATAGAACATTGGTTCTGCCAGTAAATTACATTGCCTTTAACTTTAAAATATATCTAGAATCTAACCATTTTCACTAATTCCACTGTTTTCACCCTGGAACAAAATGTCATCTTCTCTTGGCTGGATCCCTTCCCTGGCAAGGCAACATTGCAGGATCTGGTCTTTGTTGGTCTCCCCGCTTCTGCCTTTGCCCCTCAGGAGTCCGTTCTCGGTACAGCCACCAAAGGATCCTGTTCAAACATAAAACAGATCTCCGCTGGAACTTCTGCCCAATTTCAGTTGGAGTAAAAGCTGAGGTCCTTATGGTGGCCTACATGAATTGGCCACTGCGTGTCACCCCCTTTTGACTTCACTCCCTGTTGCTCTCCCCTCATTCACTCTGACCAGGTCATACTAGCCCCTTTACTGGTTCTTGACCAGCCAGGCATATTGCCCCTCAGGGGCTTTGCACTTGCTGTCCTCTCTGCCTGGGAAGTGCTGGCTCCAGGTATCTGCTCAGCTCTCCTCTGTGATCCTCCCCTGGCTACTGTTCCCCTCACATATTTTACCTTTCTCTAGGCACTTACTTTTATTTTAGTAATCTTCTTTTATCTTCTTCCCCTCCAACATAAATTCCATGAGGGCATGGATTTTTATCTGTTTTATTTTCTCCTACATCCCCAGAACCCACAAAAGTGCCTTTCCTGGACCCTTGGTAAGAATAATAATAATTTTAACCCTCTCCAATCTCCAAACTCCTCCCCCCCCAAAACCCACCACACCTCTTTTTTTTGGGCAAAAATATTATTTATGTCACAAAATGTACTAATTTTTATTATTAAAACATACACCCTCCCATAAATGACATACTATATATTTATCATATTTAGCTGGTGGAATTTTTCATGAGATGGTGTGATTGCTGACATGCATCTATCCCAAGCAGAGAAGCAACCACTCACTCATTTTGATTTTCAGTGAGAACATGGTACTTGAAAGTGAGGAGCCATGATTCCTTTGACATTTTGGGTTTTAACAAGCAGTGTTGGGGATAATTGTGGTGGAATAGTTGTTTATGTAAAGTTAATGTTTAGAAAAATAAAATTTTATTGATTAAGAAAACAAAAGCATCAGTAGTCAAATAGATTTGGAAGTATCTCTTTATGTGTTTTCAGGAACTCTAATTTCAGGGTAGTTTAGGTCACTGGGTTTATCTACACAGCACGCTGGTCTCTGCATTTCTTGCTTCATTATAGAAACCTTCCTTTCATATCACAAGGAAAGGATGTGTATACTTTGACCTTCCTTGCCACTGTGGCTCACCCAGGGCTCCTTGAAGCCATTGTTGCCTGCAGATCTGTGACACCTGAGCCAAAGACCAGCTGCACTGAATATGTGGCTGACGGAGAGATTTGAGCACAAAACACAGGTATTGTCATAAAGTGTTTCATCAGTAGTACTAGTTTGGACATTTTCTCCTGCATTTATTTCCCCTGGTTTAGTTTTTATCCGTTGTGAAAACATGAAGCAATTTAAGTATTTATTTTGAGTTCTCAATCTGAAAAACACTAATTGCTACATTCACTGAATGGGTATGATGATTAATTTTATGTATAAATTTTCAATATTTGGTCAAACAGTATTCTGGGTGTTTCTATGAGGGTGTTTTGGAATGAGCTTGACATTTAACACATTAACTGCCATGTGAGTTGTATTTAACTCACGCTAGTTTTGAGCCCGGGATCATGTGAAACATATGTAACTCACATGTCTATTCACCTCAAGTTGCATATAACTCACATACAGAAAACAATAAAAAACCCCCTAAGGTTTTCATTAAATTAGAAAGTATCATTTTGTTTTTGAAATTTTTATTCTATTTTTGTAATAAAACACTGTGGCCCCAAGGAAAACATGTATTTTTTTTCTAGTGTGGCAGTCAAAGTGTCAAATCGGTAGGCTGAGTAAAGCAGACTGCTCTCCCTGATGTGAGCGGGTCTCATCCAATCAATTGAAGGCCCAGATAGAACAAAAAGGCTGATCCTCCCCCAAGTAAGAGAGAATTCTTCCTGTCTGATGGCCTTTGATCTGAAACATCAGCTTTTTTCCTGCCTTTGGATTCCACCTGAAACATCAGGTCTTCCTGGGTCTTGAGCCTGCTGGCCTTCTGACTGGCATTACACCATCAGCTCTCCTGGGCTTCCAGTTGCCAACACACCCTGCAGATATTGGGACTTGTCACCCTCTATAATCACATGAGCCAATTCCTTATAATAAATCTCTTTATTTATATATACATCCTATTGGTTCTGTTTCTCCGGGGAACCCTGGCACAATGGGCAGAATTTCTGGTATGCTTTAGGGCAGAAAAAAATATTTCCTCTCAGGTAAAGTACCAGTGATGATAACACTTGGCTCATTTTATCTTTAAATATTAATATACAAACTCTTCTCCTTGGATACGTCAGCAGACATTGTCAGTGCCTCACCTGTACTTCCTTGGCACCACCAGGAGATTTTCTCTGGCTGTAGGAAGGTTCTTGGCCTAACTGGGCATGCTAAAATGCCAGAGTATGAACACCCTCAGCTGTAGCCTTCAACCTGCAACAAGTAGGAGTTGATGGGTAAATATCCCAGTTCCCCTCAGGTGGAACAACCCAGAGGCAGGTGCGATACTGTACCACAGAGATTCCCAGAAGAATTGAGTCCTAGTTCCCTACAGTGGTAACTTGCTCATCAAAACTTGGTGAGTTTTCTTTCTTCCTTTCCCTATCTTATTTCTTGGCTTCTCTCCTGGTTCTTCCAGGGGTAGTCATTGAAACAAACCATTTGCATTCAAATTTTTGTCTCAGGCCTCTCTGCTTCTGAGGGAACCCAACTTAAGGTGGGGATCATCTAACTTTAAAGGCAGATGGCAGAGTTCTTTAAGAATAGTTACAAACCACAGGACAACATCTACCCTAAATTTATTAAATAGCAACAAATCTTCACTGAATGCCTATCAAATGCCTTAATTATGAAGTTTACAATACATAATTTTTTAATAAGTTGATAATTCAATTTTGTCACAAAGCAAAAAGCCTTAGATGGAGGTCATAGAATAATTTTGTTTCATATGCATCTCTGTTTATTTCCTGTCTTTCCTAAATAATGACTCGTGACTAATGCAGATATCTCATCATGGCAAATGACTACCTGCAACCCTCATCCAGGAACCATCAGGTTCTCAGTGTTTAAAGGTACAGTATGTTTTGAAAAACCACAAAGGTGTTTGAGTAATGGTCTGGATCCAGCTTAATGGCTATAAAACCATGCTTGTAATTTGAACATCGGATTTCTTTTAATTAAGGAAATTGCTTTTTGAACTTCTGCTTCTTTTCTTATAAATTTGAAATGAAAGAGCAAGTTGTAACCACATATTTTAATGTTTGTAAATTATGCATCATTTACAAAGCCATTTTAGAATACAAATGACTTTGTTTTTGTTCAAAGGAGGCTTTAAATAGGCATGCTAATGACAATAGTAATGACAGTAGTTAAAATTTATTGAGGGCTTATTCTGTGCCAGGCACTGGGTCAGCTGTTTTATGTATATTATTATTAATCCTTATTATAATTTTCAAGAAAAGTTTTCTTTTTTTAACCTCTACTTTACAAAAGATGATACTGAAAACAGAAACACTAAGTGATTTTCCCAAAATCACACAGTTAGTTGCAGAGTAAAAATCAGAACCCAGGTCATTCTGCTTTCAAAGCCTGTGTTTATTTCCCAACACAGGGAATAACTTCCCAACGTAAAGAGATAGGTAGGTGTTGAACTGCCAATTCCCTATAGGGTTCTTGTGTTTCCACTGGTATCAGCTCTACCCTTTTATACTAAAAGAAATTTATTTTTAAATCTATATTGTGCTATAGATATTTTTCACATACTATCCCATAAAGAATCTACTGTTATTGTAAATCCTCATAACTCCTGATTGTTCTCTATAGCCTGTGCTCTCTGGAGAGTAAAAATCACTATACTAATTGACTTGTGATGAAGTTTAATTGACAAATAGGTGACTTTAAAATATTTTCCAGGTGCATGAAAGTCTGTTAGTGCCTCACTGACTTGAGAATAACTGAGTTCTACTTCCTGCATCTGGCAAATGGCCCAGACTAATTTTTTTTCTTATTACTACTTCAGTAAGTAGATGCTCTTAAACAATTTTGTCATGTCAATTTTCTTTTCAAAATTCTTTCATGGTTCGTTCCTCATTGTCTTTTGAAGAAAATCTAAATACCTTAATAAGGTATTCAGAGACTGGTAGCTGTTTACCAAAAACTCGTCTCCTTTTCTTCCTAGAAAAATAACTGGATTATGTTTCCCAGTCTTCTTTAAAATTAGCAGCAGTCCTCCTACAAGGAATGCTCAAAAGAGTTCTAAACATGGAAATGAAAGGTCAATGTTTGCCACAATAAAAACACATGAAAATATAAAACTCACAGGTCTTAATAAAAAAAATTACACAGAGGAGAAAGAGAAAGAAAGAAATGGCCACACAACAGAACTTCACCAAACCACAAAACCAAATAGGAAAAAAAAAAAAAAAAAAAAGAAAGAGAACAAAGAATCCACAAAACAGCTAGATAACAATTAACATTATGTTGGGAACAAAACTTCACATATCTATATTAGCCTTGAATGTAAATGAATTAAATGCTCCACTTAAAAGTTATAGATTGGCAGAAGTTAAAAAAAAAAACCATGAACCAATTATGTTTTGCTTGCAAGAAACTCACCTTACTGGTAAAGGCACTTATAGACTGAAGATAAAGGGATGAAAAAAGTTATTCCATCTAAATGGAGACCAAAAGTGAGCAATACTTTATCAGATAAAACAGACTTTAAATAAAAAACAGTGGGGAAAAAAAGACAAAGCAGCTCATCATAT
>JAQIFY010005615.1:0-10915 GCA_028533085.1 Varecia variegata | reverse complement strand
TTTTTTATAGGCACCATATAGTTAGATCTTGTCACATGATTAAATTTGACAATCTCTGCCTTATAATCGGGCTATCTTATTGACCCAATTTCAGTCCTAGTACATTAATCTTATTAATTTTAATGCATGCCTGGCATTCCATTATATTATCAGTTGGCCAAGTAGTTTCTAAGCAGCAAGCAACTGCTAGGCTAGCTCACCACATTTTCATGGATTTGGCTGATAAAGAAACAATAAGCCCAAGTAGATTAAGACAGTTTATTAATTATGGCAAAGCAAGCAACATAATCTTTATGTTTGCATTGGTTCTCCTGCTTCCCCTTTCCCAAGTCCCATGGGAGCAAAATGGAAAAGAGTGCAGATGAATACTATGCACTTAGAATCTTTGTCACAGAGGAGGAGCACCCTAATCTTATAAGGAGACTGATAACAAACATTCCCAGGTTTGCCACAGAGGGAAATTTCATCTTTATTACCCTGTTCAGTAAACAAATCTGACCTTTCTCCTGGAGGGAGACACTATCTTTATCATCCTGGAAGTCCCCTGGGGAGGAGAGAGACCTTAGCTTTAGTACCCTGGAAGGTAAACAAATCTGTTCCTTGTCACGGAGAAGCTTTGACAAAGCTGTCAATGCCCTTTGTTCAGAGGTTATGCAGAAATGGCAAACTCACTGGGAATTATCTCCCTATATAGAGGTATCAGTTAGAGTTCTGTCAGAAAAATAGAAGCCACTCTGAGTATTTTAAGTGAGAAAAGATTTAATGCAAGAAATTAGAGGCATATGCAATGGTTGGAAGGGCAAGGCTGGCAAATGTTAGCGAGGTTCATTACTTGCTAATCAGGAGATCTGGAAGTGCAGGCAGAGCAGGTAAGCTGATGCTGCAGATCTCTGCTGCCTGTGGGATAAAAGTGTTTAATTCTCAGGAGGATGCCTGAAAGCTATTGGCAAAACGCCCTGCTGTCTGCCAATGCCCTTGTTCCTGTCTTGAGCAGTGCCAGAAAATAATGGCTTATCTTACTCTTTCATAGTCCAAATCTCACTCAAGTGATTTTTATTGGCACAATCTGCTAGCACTCTGGAATTGGAGAAGGATGGTTCCCAGGCTCTTCCCCTGTATTTTAGGAGAGAGTCTAGATGATGAGCGGTGATGCTGAATTTGCAGACAATCTGTCAGAGTCTTTATTAATGCAATTCCTAATAGTTTTTCTCTTACCACCAATACTTTTGTAAATAACCTTGTACATCTCCCTTTTGGCACATGGGAAAGGATTTCCATTGGATAGATTCCCACCTAGCAATGTAATGGTTCACAGTGTGTGCCTATCTTACGTTTTGATAGATGGCACCAAATTACTCTCCAACAGCAGTTGCTTTCCAGGGAGCAACTGCAGGAGAATGGAGGGGAAAAAAGCCTGTTTGCAGATGATTTAGGAGCAGAAGTTGGAACCCAAGTCTCCTTCATGGACATTGATTCAGTGCCTTTACGTGGTTACTCTGGGGCAATGGGAGGGAAGAAGAAAGTGTGGTGGCCTCTTGATACCTTATTATAAGACCTAACATCTAACATTGATGCTTCAACCACTGAGAAGGAAAGAAGAATTAAAAGATTGAATGTCTGCTCTGATAGACATTATGCCAAGAGCTTTCACTTGAATTTTCCAAGTTAATTGTCAATGTAAATCTATGAAATAGGTATATTATTCTCAGGATCTTATCTGATGAACTACAGGCAGTCCCCGGTTACGGACAACCCAACGTTCGGCATTCTGTACTTACAAATGGGCTGTCAGTCCTCCCCATAAGGATAATTTATAATTAAATAGTCAAATTAATAATTCAGAAACTAGTTGCTTCTGCATGTGTAAACAAACCCGCATGATGTAAGCAGTTCGTCTGCGCAGCATCTTTACGCCAGCGGCTGGTCTCATTGTTTATATGGTCGCTTATGTACAGCATCACTTTTGTCTTAACTTTTTAATTCAATTTTCTGAGTCTGTGACGATGCCTTATGACCCTTCCTAAAAAGTGAAAGTCCACTGCAAGTCCAGGTGAGCCTGTGGTGGAGAGAAAGGTGATTACAATGGAAATGAAGGTAGAAATAATTAAGCGTTCGGAGAAAGACCAGATGCCATCATTCACTGGGAAAGTATTAAGCTTCAGTTGCTCAACTATCAGAACAATTATCAAGGATAGAGTGAGAATAATGGAACATATGAAAGGCAGTGCTCCAGTGAAAGCATCAGTTATTATTAAGCAGCATGGTGGATTAATTATTGAAATGGAAAGGTTATTATTGATTTGGTTAGAAGATCAAAATTAAGTATAACATTCCTATTAGCCTAGTGTCAGTGGAGGAAAAGGCCCGAAGTATTTTCAACAGTTTAGAATCTGTGTGTGTGAAAGTGAAGGTAGTTGTGATGAAGAACTTTGTTACAAGTAAAGCTTGGTCTAATTGTTTTAAAAATAGGGCAAATATACATAATATTAAGTTGCAAGGGGAGGCAGCCAGTGCTGATATAGCTGCAGCAACTGAATTTCCTGAAATGTTGAAGAAAATTATGAAGGAGGGGGTAGTTATTTGCCAGAACAAATATTTAGCTTAGATGAGAGTGGATTGTTCTGGGAAAAAAAATGCCTGAAAAAACTTACATCTTGAAAGGAGAAGAAAGTGCCCCAGGGTACAAAGTAGCATGGAACAGACTAACCTTATTTCTTGGGGGAATCTTTTGATTTCCATTTTATTTTATCATTGACCCAAGGATCATTCAGCAGCAGGTTAATTTCTATGACTTTGCGTAGATTTGAATGTTTCTCTTGGAATTGATTTCTAGTTTTATTCCACTGTAGTCTGAGAAGGTACATGTTATCATTTCAGTTTTTTTTTTTTTTTTTAATTTGCTGAGACTTGTTTCACAGCCTGAGATATGATCAATCTTGGAAAATGTCCCTTGTGCTGATGTGAAGAATGTATATTCAGTAATTTGGGGGTAGAATGTTCTGTAAATGTCTGTTAAATCCATTTGTTCTAGAGTCCCTTTTAAGTAAAGTGTTTCTTTATTTAATTTATGTTTCAGTGATCTGTCCAGGTTTTCCAATGGGTGTTGAAGTCCCTGGCAATTATGATACTACTATTTATTTCTTTACTTTATTCTAGTATAATTTGCTTTATGAATCTGACAGCTCCTGTGTTAGGTGGTTATATATTTAGGATTGTTATGTCTTCTTGTTAAATTGCTCCCTTTCTCATTATATAATGACTTTCTTTGTATTTTTTTATCATTTTTTTAAATTTTATTTCTACCATTGTTGATTTAGAGTCTATTTTATCTTATATGATAATGGCTACAGTTGCTCTCTGCATGGAATTTTTTTCCCCCATCCCTCTGCCTTGAGTCTGTGAGAGTTCTTGTGAGTTAGATGTGTTTCTTGTAGACAGCATATTCTAAGAGCGTGTTTTTTCCATCCATTCAGCCACTATGTCTTTTAAGTGGGGCATTCAGACTGTTCAGTGTTAATATTGATATGTGAGATACTGTTCTGTTCATCATGTTGGATGATACCTTGTTATTCTGTTGTCCCTCTTGTGTTATTGTTTTGTTAGAGCTCTGAGTTTTACCTTTTGGGTGTTTTTACACTGGTGGGTATCTATATTTCTATTCCATGTATAATAGTTTTTAGTATTTCCTGTAGGGGGCAGGTTTAGTAATGACAAATTCCCTTAGTGTTTGCTTGTCTGGAAAAGTCTTTATTTCTCTATCATTTACAAAACTTAGTTTTGCAGGACACAAAATTCTTGGCTGGCAGTTGTTCAGTCTAAGAAGACTAAAAATGGGGCCTCACTTCCTTCTGGCTTGTAAGGTCTCTGCTGAGAAGTCTGCTGTTATCTGATGGGTTTTCCTTTGTAGGTTAGTTGTTGCCTTCATCTTGCAGCTTGTAGAATTTTCTCCTTCATTTTGACTTTGGACGGGTTGATTACTATGTATCTTGGAGATGTCCTATTTGCTATGAATCTTCAATGACCATGTTGTATTTGAATATCTGAATCTCTGGTGATACCAGGGAAATTTTCCTCAATAATTCCTTCAAATAGATTTTCTATGCTTTGTCCTTTTTCTTTTTTTCCCCTCGGGAATACCTATATTTCTTATATTAGCCAGTTTTGTATAGTGTCATACTTCTCTAAGTGATTGTTCTTTCTTCATTATTTATTTATTTCTTTTGCACCTATAACTGACTAGCTGGCTGGGTTAGTTCAAAAGTCTTATATTTCAAGCTCTGAGATTCTTTCTTCTATTTTGTCTAGCCTATTGTTAAAGCTTTCTCCTGTATTTTGAAATTCTCTAATTGACTCTTTCATTTCCTTAAGTTCTGTTATAGCTTTTCATATGTTATCTATCTCTTTAGTGATGGTTTCATTTTTTTCACTCCTGAAACATTTTATTGGCTTCTTTCGATGGGTTTTCAACTTTCTCTTTAATCCCATTCATCTTATTTGCCATCCGTATTCTGAATTCCATCTATGATATTTCAACAATTTCCATTAGGTTGGGGTTCATTGCTGGAGACCTATTGTGATCCTTTGGGGTTGTTGAAACAGCTTGTTTTTTCACGTTGCCAGAGTTCTTATTCTGCCTCCTTTTCTTTTCTCAGCTCAAGACAGATAAACTTGCAGTGTACCTATTCTCTGCTGGGAACTCTCCTATTTACTGTCAAGAAGGAGAGGTTTCTGAATGATGCACAGACATCCTACTCTGGAGGATTGACCTGGCCCAAGATGGATGGATGCACTATGAGCATTTAACACTGTTGTTCTCCTTTATCTACTTCCTCACCATTGCCCTGTGGTCATCACTGGCATTGCAGAATATGTGAATACCACACCTAGTCCTTTTCAGCAGGGACAATTGTCAGCCTTAGCCAGCATGAGAGCTGCTCCACTCAGATCTGCAGGCAGCGGTGTTTGCCAACCTGTGCTGACTTGAGCACAGCCCTGCTCAGCAGGGAACAGATTGAGTGCCACCCCCTCCATGCCCTCAGACAGCAGCATTTGTTTGCTGGGCACAGGCTTAAGTGCAGCCCCACCCAATTGTTGGCCCATCCTGGTTCTGCAGCAGCAGTGGGGGCATGTGGCTTCTGCCTACCAGACTCACAAGTGTGCCCAGCCTTCTCACTCCCTCCCTGCCCCCAGACTGGCAGGGGCAATGAACAGGTCTGACCTCTGAATAGAGGCAGCACTTGAGTCTAAAGTTTTTGAAATGGTGTCAGCTGCAGTATCCAGGATTTTTGAGCCAGTGGGTCATTGCTGTCTCCTCTCTCTAGAGCAATACCACTGCACAGTCTCAGATAGCTCCTGATATCAGTCTTGCAGCCTTCTGTAGTGGAAGGTCCCTCCCACAGGGCAGATAGCAATGATCATGGGGGGAGTGTGGAGCCTCAGGATTCTCCCCTCTGTGTCTTCCCCATGTTTGCTCTCTTCCCTGTGTACATCCAAACTACACAGCAGATCGCCTCACTTCCTTCTCCTTCACTTTGGGTGCCTCCTATTGCCTCTCTTTTGATTGACAATGCTCTCTTTCATGATTGATCTGAAGACGGATATCCATTCAATCCTCTCCACGAGAGAGGCGTGTGCAGGCTGCTTCTACTGCATCGTCTTATATTTATTATTTATATCTCATGGTATGATATTCTTTGACAAAAGTTGACAATGACCCTTTCTCCTGATCCTTTTTAATGACTCATTAATCCCCTAGGCAAGTCTGGAGTATCAAGACTTGAATGAAGTAAGCCTAAAATATTTTATTTTTAGTTGCTTAGCAAATGCCATATTTCTTGTCTCTCTTCTCCCTTTAAAAGAAGGAAGTGTGAATTGGAACGTGTCCTAGTTTCTCCTTTCCTTTGTTGGTATTCAAGTTTAGAATTATGCATATGATTCAATTCAACCAAACACAGGATTATTAAGACATCACATACATATCTATCTTTTACTTGTAAATATATAATTCACTTGATTCCTAAATTTTAAAGTCATAAACACTTGATCAAATTTAAAGGTTTGCATTTTTTTGTTGTTGTTGTTGTTTAAAATACTCTAATTCTGAGTGTTTTAGCATAACACCATTATTTTTTGGTACCGTATTTCTTCTATTTTCAATTATTTGTAATAGTGTCATGTTCCTCACAACTGAACCTTAAAATGTTGCTTGGTTTGTCATGATGTTTTCCTTTGACACATAATCCCAATTAACTAATACACGATGGGAAAAAATATGAAGAGTTTCTCCTTGTGTTTCCCTTCTAGAAGAGAAGACAGTCTGTCTCTCTTTTTCTCTCTTCCTCTTTTGTACTTCTCATCTCAGTTACAGTTAATGTCAAGGAAAAAACAAGTGTTTATCTGTTTTATATTCACTTCATAAACTAAAATATGAAGATTGAAATTATACCTTTATTGTAGATTCTATAGTTGTGCCATTATGGAAATGGATAAAATATTTTGTAAAGAGTGTCTTATAGTTTTAGTTTTCTTTATTTTAAAAGAGCAGAGAAATTTTAGTGAGGCAGAATTTGGTAAAATGAAACTGAGATTTGTTTATGTGGTTCCACTCCAAATTGTTCTACTGGATCTTATGTGTTTTGAATATTAAGAGCATTATTACTTACTGAACTTTTCCAGGTAAATGCTTTCAGATTTCATTACTCATTTTCCTGTGAAATAGCTATTTTTTAAAATAACTGTATGGATTCCAGTGCTGTTAAAATTATCTATAGGTATATAGGAGTACATATAAACATTATATGAGGCATTTATTTATAAAGCACATAGTACAGAGTCTGACACACAGTAGGAATTAAAGAACAGTTATTTGTTATTATAATTATTATTTTATTATGAAATATTTTGCAGACATGGAAAATTTGATTTTTTTTTTTACTTAGGGAAAGTTCTTTATATTTTAATAAGTAATATCAACATAAGGTATTTCCTAAGAGTATATTGTCAGAGACACAGGACTTTATTTCTCCATATAGCAGTAGCTAGAGCATCAGTATTTTCTTCAGGAGGTTCTCAAGCTTTAATTAACATAGGGTGATGCAAAGAAACCTAGGTGACTTCTGCAAACACAGTGAGTTGTTTTACAAGAGGCTGACCTTACGGAAATTTGATCTTTCATAATGAGCAGTAGCCATGCCTGCCAAAGACACCATCTCAAGTTTTTAAGGCTGTAAGTCAACTGATTCTTTGCTATTAAAAAAATACGTTGTGTCTTTCAAGGCTGATTGCTCTACAAACATTCATTTTTGAAAAGATTTTCAGAAAAGAAGAGTGGTCACTATATTTGGTTAAAAAAAAAAAAAAAAAACCCTACCAACTTTTACAAGTTGCCTGTCACATGGTCATATATTCACTGTATAAGGAAAGAGAGGAAGAGGCATCAAATTTTCTATTGTCAGCATTTAGGGTTACAGTTTCTATGGGTAAGGAGTTTGAGCAAGGATTAGCTGAGTCCTCTATTCAGCATCTCACAGGTTTCCAATCATGATTTTGGCCAGGCCAGGGTGGTATCTGAGGCTCCTCATCCAAGCTTGGGTTATCAGTGGCAGAATTCATTTCCATCTGCAGAACTCATGGAAGCTTCAGCTTCAAGGCCAGAAGGCTCATAGCTCTCTGATGCTTTATCTTCTTGTAAAGGGTCCTCTGATTGGGTCAGGAGAATCCAGGATAAACTAGGTCTCAAAAATTATTATTAACTCAAAGACAACTGATTGATTATCAAGCTAATCACATAATATCTCATCAAATTCTGCTTCCATCCACAATCAGAGGGAGGAGAATAAACAAGGCGCGTACACCACGGAGTGGAATCTTAGAGGCCATTTTAGAGTTCTTCCTACTACAGTACCACATATATACATTATCATTAAAATATCCACAATTAATGGCTAACGTTAATGAGATGAGATACATGCTTAATTAAAAACTACATAAATATTATGTTTCTATTAAACTCCTAGTATATATACTAATATGATCTAGAAAATAATATGTTCTTACATCCTATTCAGCCTCTCCAATTTCCTTCATCTTTATTTTATTTCACTTGATTCCTGATCTCTCTGCTTCTGTAGAAAAGTTTTTAATATGGACATTCTAAGCAGTCCATTGTTTAAAAACTTTAGTCTGTTTTATAATAAAGGAAATAGTTCACTTTCTAGTCTTATCTCTCTATACATGTATCTTCACTCCATGATTTTGTCCATTTGATTCTCTCCCCACTTTACCTCGTTTGTTCTGACAGCATCATATTAAGATCCAACACTTGCATCAAACGCTACTGCTTCCAAGGTAGAATCCTTGATTCCTGTAGTTATCTGTAATAACTGCATCTTGTTATGTTCATTGCACTTGGCCATAATAAGTTATGATCAATTTTCTTTATTTTGCCATATGTTTATACTTAGATATTTGTTCCAACTGCATCATGTCCCTTTTTCCAGGCTTAATAAGATTTAAATTGTTTCACTTTTTTCTGTACTATAGTTGGTATTACTTGGTGTGTGTGTATGTATATATATATATATATATATACATATATATATATGTGTCTTATAAGTGAATTCAGATGATCATGACATGTTGCTAAAAAGAATCCTATGCCAGTTATATTTAAATACTGGTATGAAATTTTGTAGTCTGTCACATAAAGACTATACCCACACTGCTATGTCAAAAAAAAAAGAAGTCTATATAGTTTTCCTTTTGATAGGAAGAGAAAAACATGTTCTGGAACAAGAAATAAAATATTCTGTTTAAAGATAATAATACCCCAACCTTCAAACTGCAGTGGAAACACTTGGCAAAACTATTTTAGAAGGAAAACTATAGAGCATTATATCAGTATATGGCATCTGAACCCTTACAGCCTACATATATTGCCCAATTAGGATATTTACTAGACACTGGATATTTATATCTCTAAGCTAGCTAGCTACCTAGTTATCTAGCTGTCTTAGACATGTTTTGTATGGGCGTACACTCAGAAAATATTTATGAATAAAAGTAGTAAAACTACTGAATTTAGTTAAATGCAACCCAATTGGATATGTGCTTTAGTAACCAGTGACATATTAGAAATACTGGCTTCAAAATGTTCAACTCATGTTTTAAATTATTTTGCCCTTCACTTGAATGACATGGGATTCATATTGCTTAGTGTGATTTGAGTTACAGAAGAAAAAGTTATATTTACTCATATAGAACATCAGTTTGCATATGTGATTTCAGGAAACTGTAATCACAAAAGTTCCCAAGGAACCTGCCATTCCTCTGAATCAGAAATTCTGCTCCTCTTCTAATGTCCAATCTTCTTACCCTCTAGTGTCCAGGGTTCCTATCTTAAACATCTGGGGAGAACATTTGTGAGCACCTATCAACTACTGCTTTATGATGATTGCTTACACATATTCATATGTGTATAGATAAATATACTTAATATGATATAAATATTTTAAGTGTTTTTGATTCTAGGGCTGACATCTTGATGTTGTTGATCTACTTGTGTTGCTAGAACAGAGAAATTTTAGGCTTCTTATTGTGCCCCTCATGAATGATCTGCATTTGAAACTGTGAAAATATTTAGAAGTCAAACCAATAATTACTCTAAGCAATATAACAATATACTGTATCTGTTAATATTATTGTGAACATATTTGTTGATAAAAAGTTACCCACTTTTGCAAGCAAATAATACCCCATTTATTATAAGCATTGAATAAATAAAACCAGAATATATAGACAGACTGACCTGTATCTCATTACAATAAAGAGATAAGAAAAAATTGAACCTCAAAACAATGGCTTCAGTTGATATTCTTAATAAACAAGCAGATAGTTAATATTGACAAAACTACCGAAAAAAAATGAAGCTATGCCACCTTTCTTTAATGATTGGATTATTTTGGTGGCTAACGTTACATTCTAGTCTCTTTTTTGTTATATATGGGTGCTAAGATGTAAATTCAGCACATCTTTTTTAATATGTGAACTAGAGGTCAAAGGCACAGTGGTTTATCCCTTTGATGCCTTAATGTTCCTATAAGATCAGTGGAATTTATTCAAATCTCCAGTGGTTGCACAGAGAGAACAAAATGGTCCCAGGAGTAGAAGATATTCATTCACCAATGCCTAGGCTGCCCAGTGTTTAAAAACTAAAATCAGATTTTTTTCTAAAATGGAAGTTCTTAT
This sequence comes from Varecia variegata, assembly GCA_028533085.1. Taxonomy (NCBI): domain Eukaryota; kingdom Metazoa; phylum Chordata; class Mammalia; order Primates; family Lemuridae; genus Varecia; species Varecia variegata. The sequence continues at coordinate 670 of JAQIFY010005615.1, read as the reverse complement.
ATGATTAGTATATTTCATTTTTGTGTTTGTTCATTACTAAGCAAAGCATCATAGGGACATTTTTATAATACCCTTTCATATGAAGAAAACTATGAATTCCTGTCCATTTACTACATATGTATTTAAAATAATACATACAGCTTATTTCTTTGATACAAAAAACCACCCACATAACATGAAAAGAGTCTTCAGTATGTTAACGGGAAGAGACATTTGGCTTCCTAAATATAATTAGCATTTATTATAGAATAGAAACTTTGACACAGACATCAAATATTCAAGTTTTTCCTGACTTTTCACACTCTTTCTTAATACATATCTTTTCTTTCTTTTCTTCTTTTCTTTTTTATTTTATTTTCTATTAGATGATAGTTAGATAGATAACCCAATTGCAAATATTTCAGTTGCTAGCTCAATAAAAGTGCAACTCAAAATTGCTGAATTCATTTATAAATAATATGTTTTAAATCTTAAAAGTACAATAAAACAAAAATATATTATTTAGGCCCACATTAAAGTTTTGTTAATCTCAAGGTAAAATTTTGGCATACAGAAAATTTTTAGAGGGAATCCGGGACAAAAAAGGTGGAATACCAAACAGATTATTATGTTTTTTAATGATATAGAAAGTGTATTCTGAAGTTCCTGTTGATAATTTAGTAGGAGAATA
>JAQIFY010005614.1:0-10916 GCA_028533085.1 Varecia variegata | reverse complement strand
GCCCATGCCCCTCCCAACCCCCCGAGACTGAGCCTCAAGGGTGTCCATTCCCCCAACAGTGCACATCGCACTCATCATGTAGGTAAACACCCGTCCCCTCCCTCACCCCCAACACCCCGAGTCAGATCTTCAAGTATGTCCATTCCACTGACAGTTCGCTTCGCTCTCATCATGTAGATATACACCCATCCCCTCCCCCTACCTCTGTCCGACACCCAATTGGTATCATTCCCAAATGTGCACCCAGGTGTTGATCAGGGAAACCAGTTTTCTGGTGAGTACATGTGGTGCTTATTTTTCCATTCTTGGGATACTTCACTTAATAGAATGGGTTCCAACTCTCCCCAGGAGAACCATGTGGTATCTTTATACCATGGAGTATTACTCAGCTATAAGAAATAACGAGATTCAGCATTTTTAATTGCCAGATCTCAGACATGGTACCATTTAAATTCTCATGGTGACTCTGGTAGCTGCCATTAATGGCTTTCCTCCATGTGGCTCATGGAATTCCTCCATTGAGAGGTTGAGTTTATTTCTCCCCTCTCCTTGAATCTGGGCTGGTTTTAGTAAGTTGTTGGACCAATACAATGTGGCATAGTGGTGTTCTGGGACTTTCAAGGCTAGTTCAAAAGAAACCCTTGCCTCTCCTGCCTGGGTCTCCTAGAACACTCCGGGAGCTCTGAGCTACCATGTAAGAAGTCCAGCTACCCTGAGATTGCCATGCTGAGAGGGCCACCTCTAGGGACACCAATGACCACTCAGCTGAGCCCAGCCTCCCAGGCATGACACACAGGAATCCAGATATGGGATTTCTGTCTTGGCACTTCCAGCCCACCTGCCAGATGAATATGACTGAGTAAACTTAGACACCACCTGGAGTAGAACATGTGCCCCAGTGAGCCTCTTTTGAGTTTCTGATTGACAAAATTGTGATATATAATTAAATGGTGGTTAAGTTACTTAGTTTTAGGGTAAATTATCATAAAACAATAAAAACTGAAACAGTGACCAATCAGATCTCTTAGAAAACTTTGGTTTCACTTTATGTTTATAAAAGAGAACAGACTTTATGCAGCAGGTAATTCACCCTCATATTTGGCAGATAAGAAAACTGAGGTCTGAGGTGTCACATAGCTACCCGGGATTTCACCTTTCTCTTTCATCGCTCTCTTCTTTCATTAACCTTGACAGCATAAATTAGAAGTTATTAATTTTATTCTTGAACTCATTAACAACGTGAACAAATCTGAAATGGTTGGGAAGAGCAAATGCAGAGGAGTGGAACAGCTCTACCTAACTTATCTTGTAGCCCCAGTGCCTGGTACAGGGTTCAGCATAATTTTAGGCACCCTGTGAATTATTGTTGAATGAACATCTTCTCTTTGAGTAAATGGAGACTTCTGCAACAACAATGTATGCTTCACTTCATCTACTCTATTTTTCATAATTAATTCATCTGACTCATGGCCTTTTGACAGATGACCCCAGAGTGCCAACTAGAAAACTAGTATTTGTGTCAGAATCTGTGACTCCACGGCATGGCTCTCTGGAGACCAGAGAGCCCGTCTCTGCCAGGATTTCAGCTCTTACAGAGAAAACGGCTTTTCCTGGAGGCTACACCTCTCATGTCACGTACCATATTTGCTTTTTAGTGCTGCCTCTTGCTTGAAGGCCCTGCTGGCCAAGTAGTAATTCAGACAAGCAATGCTTGCTTTTTTCCCGTGAGTAAATTCATTCTTCATGATTGTTTTGTACCACCTTGGAGTCCAGTTATTTGGACTGAAGAGCTAGTGAGGGAAGGAGGTCCTGCCTAGCACCTCTGCAGGTGTGCAGTATTTGTCAGTGTCATATTTGTATGTACATATTCAACACAGAGGCCTGGAAACGACAATGAGGTCCTGCTCATAGGGAACTTACATTCCTAGCAGAGGAGCAAACTACTTTGGGTTCTCTGTTTCTCCAAGGTAATTGGTCCTTTGGAGATTGAACAGCACATATTGAAAGCAGCACAAAATGCTTTGATCTCTAAGCTAGAAGGGCCCTTCTCCCAAGCCTCCATCAAAGCTCATGTCCATTTATGCCACAAATCATATGGTGGTGAAACTTCAGAAACAACAGTGCCCACAGCCTGGGGCAGGAAGTTGGGTTTAGGGTTGGGAGGGGGACAGTTCTCTAGCTAGACTTCATTGATTGGGGTATCCTTCTGCAGAAGGAGACCCTTGACCTTTTGAACTTTGGCACCCCTGGGAGCACTGAGTCTGCAGCTGTTGCATCTTCTGGGCTCTTCCCCAAGAAGCAGAGCTCTGAAGACCCCTTGTGAATAAACAATGTGCTCTTATCCAAGAGGGATGGGATCGCCTCTTCTCAGGGAAACAGTACAGGGCCCCTGTCTTTCAGGGAAATTTCTGAACCACAGCCAAACCACAAAAACCAACTGCTAAAATAGCCTCAGAAAAAAAATTTTTTTAAAGAATATGTAAATGAAATTCAAGGGACAGTGGTGTTTTTTAGAGCCCAGCTCCCATCCCTGCCGGCCCCCACCCCCCAACGGAAGGCCCGGGGAAGCGCCATGGCTGCAACTCTGAGGTTATGCAGCCACCAGCTGGGCCAGTCCAGGGCCTCACCAACCTCACACCAGCCCCCACACCAGCCCCCCACACCAACCAGTGGAGACCATTAGGCAAGTAAGCATTCACTGAACCCAGGACTAAATGCCAGACACTGTGCTATGCTCTGGAGGATAGAGTTTGCGTAAAGAACACGTAGTTCCTGCCTTCATGGAACTTACAGTCCTGTGGAGGAAAGAGATGTTGATCAAACAATCCCAGGAACAACATACACTTGTAGTTATGATAAGTGTTAGAAATGTGTTTGGCGATCACCTATAAAAAGGGAATTTGACCCAGTCAGGGAGGTCAGGTGAGTCAGCTTGGAGTGAGAGAAATTTGACATGAGCTTCCAAAAAAGCTGAATAGTGGTTAACTAAGCGACAAATGCAGGCAGTATTATTGCAGCCAGACAAATGCCAAGGCCCTGTGACAGGGAGAACATGGAAGGGATAGCTGTTTAAGGGACAGAGATGGCCAGAGAGGCTAGAGTGGAGTAGTAGGTAGGGGGATGACCATATAGGACCCTGAAAATCACATTAATAAGTCCTGTCCTCATAGCTTCAAGCGGGGAAAGTAGCATAAATGACATAATCAGATTGCATCTTGAAAAGACCTTGCTTGGTCATTGGACCCAGTAGAGCAACAAGTATCAGTGTGCTGTGAGGAAGTTGAGCCCTAGGCTTCAACCACAGGCATCAAGTCCTGGCTACAGTGAACCTGTAGGACCCACAGATCTACTGTGTCTCCCCATCTTCCATCATCTTCTGACCCTTCCTCACTTCTCCACTCCCAAACCCTCCTGCCTGAGCCAACATGCTGATCAGCCAGCTCCCTTCTACTCCCAATCTCTTCCCCCAAGTTCCCTCTTGCTGCTTGCCTTTAAGTGAAACCTGGCTGTCCTTTGAGGCCTGGCAGCCTCAAGCTGGCATTTTTTAATCTCTTCCAGCTCCATGTATCACAAGTGCAGGAAGGGATGGGAAGAAATCTTCCCTACCCACAAATGCTACTTCCAGGTGTTTGTTCCCCATCGTTCTTATTCAATCCCCTGTTCCTTTGAAATGCAAGTCATCTTGCTTAAGCACTCCTTCCCTTCCCCACTGACTCATCAACCAACCTGCAGCTCACTCCTTCTCCCTTGCTGCTGGTTTGCTACTGCTCACTCTTCCTCTTACCTCCAACATCCTCTGGGAAGAACCACCCACCACATTCATCCTCAGCCACATCAGTGGCTACTACTCTACCACAGTCTCAAGGTCAAATCCAGATCATGTCAACAGCAGACACCACACCCCCTCTGAAATCACACCCTTTCAACCCCAACCTCAATGCCAAAATGGGCATTTTTTATTGCCCATTCAAAGAGCCCCACTGGGGCCATTGACCTCATTGTAACTGCTGAGCCATTGGTCCCACCTCTTTCTTCCTACCTAGGTCTTTGCCAGTCTTCACTGCCTTCTCTGTCCAGATTAGATTTCAGGATCCATCATTGTGTGGGGGACATTGAATTAGATGTTTCCAGGGAGGCATCAAGTCATGATAAGAGGCAAAAAGAGTGTGAGACAGACCACCTTGTAGGGCTCTTCAAGAACCAGTTACATGGCTTTCAAAGTCCCACATACCCTCCGAGAAGGAATTGACAATAAAAAGAGAAGATTAAGTCAGGAGGCTTTTTGGAAGGAGCAGTTGCTATGCTGAGTACTCCCTACTCTAGAGAGGGTGGTGGAGTGTTATTCTTCTTAACCCTAGAGAGAGGCACTTCTAGAATGCCACACAGAGAACTTGCAGCATATTTTGTACAATTGGGAAACATAGAAGATAGAAACCATATGACTTCCAAGAAAAATAAAGGCAACATGGAAGACGGCTGCATTTGGGAAAGAACAACACTCCCCTTCAGTGGCACCATGCTAGGATCAGCCTGCACTTCTAGAGCAAATGCAATCATCTGGTGAGTTCTCTGTGGGTTGAATATAAGTCATGAAAGTGAAGAAGAAGGACCAGAGCCATTTGTCACCTGCCCAAGTAAACCACTTGGGAAGGATTTTGTATGGGGTGGAAACCCTCAAAATCTGAGCCTGTGTTGGAAGGAACTGCATCTGGAGGGGCCTCATCACAAAGTCCCCAAAGAATCTATACAAATGAGTATGGGAGGAGGAGTCAACATTAAGCCTCCACCACTCAGGGCCCCCTTTGTCCTAACCCTGATGGAACCTTAACTCTGAATGAAGCCAGTTCTCTCTCTTCTTTGTACTAGTCTCAGAAAAAAAAATGAGGACCGCTGGAGAAAATTAACTAACTGAACAGATTAGCATCCTGCTGAACTGGTGACCAATGGGCCCTCAATATCATAAGACAATCTCATGATTTTCTCCCACTTTATCATCACCTCCCACTTCCAAAAACATTCCTTCATACTTTTGTTTTATGTATTTCCTTAGCCTGTGAATTTCTCTCAACAACCTTCATTCTTGGTAGATGGCCTTGCCTCAAACTTCACAGAGAAACAAGAAACCCAGAGACAACAGCAGAAAGAACTTCAAAGTACCAGCATCTGCCGCCATCTCCACCTCCTCCTGTGTCAGTGAGGGGCCTGCTCCCCTTTCTATCGGAGGCCAAACCCCGCACCTCTGCACACTATTCCTTCTCCTATCAGCACCATCACTTTTGCTATCTGCTTTCAATTCTCTCTTGTCCTCTCCCTCTCTGCTGACCGTGTTCTACCATCGTTCAAGCAGGCTCAAAGATGCACCAAATTACAAAAGCAAACTAAGAGAACAATAAACCTCCACAAAGTCGGTTCCCTGATTCTCACTTCCAATTCACACCCAAACTTCTCTACAGTGATGTCTACACACTCCCGTCTTCACAGTCTCACTTCCCATTCTCTCCACACCTACTTACAGCCTGGTTCTCCTAGACATCAGCCACCTAACTGCTGTCTAATGAGTTGGAAGTGAATGAACCCAATAAAAGTTGACCTTCCATCAGCTTTTGAGACGTTGACACTCTTCCCTTTATTCACTGAACAAAGATTTACGGAGGCTCTGCTATGCTCATGGCAGCATGCTGGGTGCAGAGGATATAGTTGCTGCCCTTGTGGAGCTTAAATTCTTGAAGACTTCTCATCCCTAATGCAAGTGTCACCCCAATCTCCTGGGCTTTATGCTACTTCTCTGGCCACTCCTCAATATCCCTTGCTGATTCATTCTATTCCATTCAACCTTCAAATGTTGGGCTGCCCCCAGAGGATTACTGCTGGGCCTTCTTATTTTTGCTCTTTACATTGTCCTTAGCCATCAATTTGCATGCCAGCAACTCTCATTTACATGTCCAGTTCAGAGCTCTCTAGCAAGTTCTATGTCCTTATATTCAATGTCCCACTCCACATCCTGTGGGCTGCCTCGTCAGCACATCCTGCTCCACACTTTCCAAACTGATCCTGTCATCTTCCCAGAACCGTGCTCCTCCTACAGTGGTTCTCGTTTCAGTAAATGACATCCCCGCTCAATCCTTGTGGTTACTCCGTGAGAACGTGGGCCACCGAGGGGATGCTGTCAACATTGTGCACACCACAACCTCCTCCACACATCCCCGCAGTCACCAAGTCCTTTTTATTTGATTCCAAAACATACACAAGTCCATCCACTTCTCCCCGTCTCCGCAGCCACCAGCCTGATCCAAACTACCACTGGCTTTCACCTGACCCATTGCACAGCAGCCAGAGCTCCTTGTAAAAAGCACTGTTTTGTGATGTGTGCGACGAGCTCTCTTCCTTTGCCTCACAGTGGGATGAGGGTGACACAATGTCTCTAGCTATCCCTTAGGGAAAGGGGACATTGAGGATACAAACTGTGGTTCCTCCCACCAGGTACTGTCTACAGGAGGACACTATGCCCATCATAGAGCCTCTGACAAAGATGTCTCTTGTACTTACCAATGACAATTCCCTTCTCTATCCTGGACCTCACCTTGGCCTCTATTCCAGAGGCAAACACACAGGAACCCTGGGAAGACCAGTCATTCTTCACTTAAGGCCTTTGGTAATAACCCAAGGATAGCTGATGCTGGGCAAGGCTGCAATACAGAGAGTCCCAACTTACTCTCCTACCCCAGACCCCTCACCCCTGTTGCCAAGTCAAAGAGCAAGAGCACTCCCCGTCCAGACCTTCAGAGTGTTGCCCCAGAGACACCTCTAACACCATTCTTCCCTCTCCACCTGCCTCTCTGCTTTTACCTCTCTCTCTCTTCCTGAAATCTCTGCCTCCTCATCTTCCTGGGTACACTGCCTTCCCTCAGAAGTCAGCAAGTCCCACATCCCTCCATGGGTCTATTTTTGAAGCTTTCTAGGGTACGGTGAGTCAAGCCCATTGTCTTCTCTGCTCCTGGGCAGAAGGAAAGGTCAGCTTCAGATCCTCAGAGTTGGGCTGGAAGAACATCTGGATTGCATTTTGCAGCTTTCTCTATGAATCTATAAAACAGACGACAACAACAACAAAAAGAAAAAAGAAACCATTTTGCCTAATGAAGATTAACATCATTCCTCAAAACCTTAATGACGCTTCCCTATTTATATTTCTCCTTTGAGCATAAATTTGAGCTTATTTAGCTACAAAGTTTTGCCCCCCTCCTGATCCTGGGCTACAAGACAAAGCTTCTCCCCTTAACGGGGCCAGGGTGCCACACTCCACCCCAGGCACGGGGCAGGGAGGGTTCCTTCCACAAGACCATGCCTCTCTCCTGTCATTTGCTAACTGCTTTTTCTTCTATTTCACAAATCTTTCCACTCATGCTCTGCCTTCTTCTTGGGTGAATCTTCTCCCCCTTCTTTGAGCCTCATTCTAATGTCTCTTCATTGGGAAAATCCTTCCTGTCCCCCCAAGGAGCCCTAGTTGACCATGTTCACAGCACCCTCTCTGTAAGGCATATTTCCACAGCACAAATGAAAACTGTAAGGAAATCGCTATTGAGTGACTGTTTAACATATGTCTCCTCAGCTAGACCTCAAGCCCCTTGAGGGCACAGCCTCTGTCTTCCTCCCTGTGTTCCCACATCCACACATGATAATCTTAGTTAATTACTCAATGCCTATTAGGTTCCAGGCATTTTATATAACTACCACAATTCATTTATTCCTGACAACATTTCTGTAAGGTGGGTGTCTTACAGAGGTAGGAGGGAAAGTGAGGTAAAGAAAGTGATTTGCCTAGGATTGCACAGCAGCTAGGGTGGAGCTAGGAGCTCAGGGAGCCTGGCTGAGAAGGTATTTCCTATCACTTTAACAACATAAGTTTCTTAATGTCAAAATAAAATCTGTATTAGGAAAACCTGAGAGTTAAGACGTCCAATTATACAGTTATGGATTGCTGAACTTGGATATTTTCTCGTTTCTGTCTGTTTTCTAGAAAAATTGCAGGATTTTGAAACCAGCCTTCTCTTAAGGTATGGAGCACCCCCCCCCAACCCCCACCCCTCCTTCATCAGATGTGAGGTTTGGTTTTTACTTGCTGTTTTGTTCCATTACTTTGGAAGCATGCTAACTTAATAATTTGTCAAAATAAAACCTTATCTCCATATGGGATAAAGATGGGATGGGCTTCTCTCAGTGGTGATATGGGCAATATTTTAAACTCTTAATTGTAATCAACATCTTTTTATAGTTCAGAGATCCTATAGAAAACATCTGTGTGTGTGATTTTTCTAAGATGAGAACGTGATCTGAATCCGTGTCCCAGTTACCAGGAAGTTAGGGATTTAAGATTTGGCTTGGTCAGTGGCCTCTAGGACACCCTGGGCCAGGCCACCTGGCTTTTGCTAGCTCGACAGTGGACAGTGGGAACTCAGTGGTGTCACACAGTTATTTTTACAATAAAGAAGAGATTCTTTAACTCACTTTCATAGAAATGATGATAAGGACCATGGTGCTGGGTCGGATTGCCAAGGGGGATTCAATATCTTCCATGTCATAAGTAGCTCCAGGTCCCACAGCCCTTTTGGACTAAGAACTGCTTTTAGGTAACAAAGAATTGATCGCAGAAGCTCAGTGCTACCTCACCACTGCCTTTGTCTCCTTCACTGAGTATTAAATTCATGCTCAGTGAATTTTAAGTCTCACAGGGATGTTCAGAGCATGCCTTTGATGTCAAGAGAATGTTGTTCAGAATAATTTGGTGAGAGGGCAGTGCTGGTGTGTTTTGTGAAAATGACAACTTGGGGGAGGAGGTTACTGAGACATGGAAGCCAGTCTTTATTTGAGGTAAAATGACACACATTAGAGGCAGGAAAATTTGTGCTTTGGAGCAAGGTCATGCAATGTTCTCAGTGCAGACCCGGAAAATGAATGAGGCAGATGACCCGCAGGGGACTGAAGGGAGATTTTTAGGAGCGGGACTTGTAGGGAGAGAGCCCCAGGGGCCTCTTTTGGCATTAGAAAGACAAATGTAAAATAAAACATCTATTTTGGAAAATCAAGCTATCAGCTGCACTCCAGAGCCCCTAAAGATGTTTGTGGGCCAGTGATACGGTGTTGGGGGGGGTGGTCACAGCTCCCCTCTTCTCATGTCCCCTCTTCTTCCCACACTGTCACGCTCTGATCCAGTGTGTAAGGGCCAAATTGTTATTTTAGAATGGCGAATGATTGTAATCATAAAATAATCCATTTTCCATAAATATTCTGAATGTCAGTCCCGTTGTGTGGCCCTTTATGAAAGAATTAAATGTGTCTTGAAGGAAAACCTCAGATCCCCTGCCTTCCTTCTTTGCAACTGGAGGGGGTGGGTGCTGGTTTTGAATGCAGATTGCCTAGGGCCACACAAGATTTACCGGATTAGAATCCCTAAGGGTGCTGCCTAGGAATCTGCATTTTAATAATTTGTGTTCCTCGGGTGATGCTTGTGCACACCTACTTTTGAGATCTGCAAGTGAGGACAGGTACTATCCTTAGTTGATAAATTAGCAATTTGGCTCACACTCATCAAACCCTGGGTTACCCCTTTTTTTTTCATGATAAATATCCTCCTATCACATTCACCTTGTCTCCAAAGGTTTACATTTGCTGGGGATGAAATGTAGCTCATACACAGTGACCTCTTCAGCCCTCTCTCCTAAACAACCGAGGTTCTCAGTCCAAGGTTTATGCTATGGTCCAAAGGTTTGTTTCCCCTCAAATTCCTGTGTTGAAACATAATCACAAGGATTAGGAGTGGGGGGAGTATCGGGGACTTGATTAGATCACAAAGGTGGAGCCTTTATAAAAGAGACCCTGGAGAGCTCCATCGCCCCTTCTACCATGCGAGGGCTCAGTAAGAAGACGCCTTCTATAAATCAGGAATTGGGCCCTTTACAGACACTGAATCTGCTGCTGCCTTGATCTTGGACTTCCCAGCCCCCAGAACTATGAGAAATAAATTTCTGTTGTTTATAAGTCACCCAGTTTAAGGAGTTTTGTTATAGCAGCTTGAACAATCAAACACAGCATGCTTGTTCATATGCCCCACGGACTTAAATGCAGTTTACACAGCGCATTTTCCATTATTGATGTTATTTGAATCTCATCAACTGTGAGTTTTAAATCATTAAAATCTCTTCACACTTTTACTCTCATTATAACTCTGTGGTAGTTTCGATATAATAAGATAATTCTGTTAACTGTAAAAATCATGAAATTTAAAAATTCTTCTTTAGTTTTTCCTCAGTGTATTTGATATGCTTAGGGATTAAAAATATATGACCTGAATAAAAGATAAGGTCAAAGTAAATTCTAAGCCTCACATAGGTGGTCATGAGTTTCAAGGAAATGAATTTAATAAAAAAGCAGCAGTCTGGGTACTTATAACAGTTATCATGGATATAGATTTAATCTTTTAAAAAATTTTATTTTCTTTCATTTCTAGCCCTTTATGGCCTTCTTCCTTTGCTGAGGAAATTTTCTTTCTTTTCTCACATTTTTGTGTGAGATGTGTTTCTTTCCTTTGAACAATCAAAGCAGTCTCTATCGTTTTAAAGCAACCTCTCAGCTGGAAATTCCACTTGGTTTTTCAGCAAGTCATTGTTAATTAGCTCACAAAGATTACTTAGAGTAAAACCAGGCAGTTGGAGTTTGTAATCTGGTTTTCTTGGTCAGGACAGGCAATATTGGAAATGAGGCTGCCACACAGTTTACCATGTATCTGATACAGCATGTCCACGACAACATTATGCAGATGCACCCTGGGAAATGATGATGACAGTTGAAGAAAAGGGAAGTCAAATGCCTACTGCAATGGATCAAGATATGGGGAAATAAAATTGCCACCAAATAGGGCCCAA
>JAQIFY010005613.1:0-10918 GCA_028533085.1 Varecia variegata | reverse complement strand
AAGAGACACAATAAACCACCTTACCACTCTGAGTGTGCTTCAATCTCTGCCACCGTTTGCGTGCAGCCAGTCTCAGTGCGGACTTGATAGGCACAGAGAAACCTAACTGATTTCTACTTCTACTTTCCAACCAGCTGCTCCACACTACAAACACCCTGAAAAGAAACTAAGAAAGCCTGGGGGCAGAGACACGAAGCACCAGAGAGAGAGAAAAATAAAACCATTACCAACAACTCACCAGAGGGACTGAAACCTGAATTAACTAATGCCGAGAACACAACCAGCTTCACCACACCCAGTCACTGGCTCTGAAAAACGTCATCTGCCAACACCACTCAACTGTTAAAATGTAAAGCAATTTAAAATTTTCACACACTGGAAAAGGCACAGAATGGTAAGACAGTGTGAATGAGTGAGGTGTCAAAACTGAAGACCGCAGAGAATGGGTAGCTGAGCTTGCCAAGAGGTGTGAGCTGCCTGGGAGAAGAACCCGATACATAAACGGAGGTGCTAGAAAATTCTGAGAACTAAAATGGCATTCATCATGGGACTTTGCTTCAGGCTATGCCAGGCTAACCTGTATTACACCAACTTTGCTGCCAAGAACAATTAGAAAGTTGAGTCAAACCACCAAATGAATTGTTTTAAGACACTGTATAGGCCGGGCACGGTGGCTCACGCCTGTAATCCTAGCACTCTGGGAGGCCGAGGCAGGTGGATCACTCGAGGTTAGGAGTTCGAGACCAGCCTGAGCAAGAGCGAGACTCCATCTCTACTAAAAATAGAAAGAAATTATCTGGCCAACTAAAAATATATATAGAAAAAATTAGCCGGGCATGGTGGTGCACGCCTGTAGTCCCAGCTACTCGGGAGGCTGAGGCAGTAGGATCGCTTAAGCCCAGGAGTTTGAGGTTGCTGTGAGCTAGGCTGACGCCACGGCACTCACTCTAGCCCAGGCAACAGAGCGAGACTCTGTCTCAAAAAAAAAAAAAAAAAAAGACACCGTATAGCAACTAAGACAGCCAGGACATAAGTGTCCAAGATGCTACAGAGAAGAGAAGCACATTGACTGAGCCTGACATCCTGAGCTACTTTTCCCCTTGAGGCATTTGTCCGGAGGTAAGCAAGACAGGGCAGCGGAGGGCTGGAAGGCCAAGAAGTCAACTTAAATGAAACAGCTCAGAGACTCCGAAGCTGAGCAAAGTGTTTAACAGTCTGACAGGGTTGGGAGACACAACTTAGCATTCAAGGCTACGAAGCCTTGCAGAACTTGAGCTAAGTTCCTGAGGAAAGAGAAATACACCGAAGTGAGGGAGACATGAGATGCTGCTTTTCCCTCAAGGTGTTTGTTGAATTGGAAGCTGTGGCTGAGAGGCTGAGAAGCTTAAGAATGCTTTTGGGGCCGGCGAGGTGGCTCACGCCTGTAATCCTAGCACTCTGGGAGGCCGAGGCGGGCGGATTGTTTGAGCTCAGGAGTTCGAGACCAGGCTGAGCAAGAGCGAGACCCCGTCTCTACTAAAAATAGAAAGAAATGATCTGGCCAACTAAAAATATATATAGAAAAAATTAGCCGGGCATGGTGGCGCATGCCTGTAGTCCCAGCTACTCGGGAGGCTGAGGCAGTAGGATCGCTTAAGCCCAGGAGTTTGAGGTTGTTGTGAGCTAGGCTGATGCCACGGCACTCACTCTAGCCCGGGCTACAGAGTGAGACTCTGTCTCAAAAAAAAAAAAAAAAAAAAGAATGCTTTCGGAAGTTTCAACATACTAGAGAAAAAAACTGGAGTTCAGGCCTACCGTGGAGAAGGGGCTCGGTAAATATCTAACTTTCAGCTGGGACCCCTCAAAGGCTTTCTTACTAGGAAGAAGAGTCAACTGAAAATGGACCAATTCTCAAAAACCAAAACCCAACTTTCAATTAACTCAACCCCAGACTGGATAAAGACTATTAGACTCAACTCCAGTTGTCTGCTGAAAGCAAAAGTAAATTCTCTATGAAGGAGGATAACATCTTTTTGAGTCTCAAGTTTTTCACATATCATGTCTATCATTCAATAAAAAACTGCCACACGTACCAGGATTAAAAGTAACCAACTGGTGCAGTTTCCTCAGGACTAAGGAATTTCCTTGGATGCAGGACTTGAAATGCTAAAACCAGGAGAGTCCTGGGTGAACCAGGATTATTGGTCATCCTAAATTTGTACGATCCAGGAATAAGTGACCAAAAACAGAGGGGAATAAACCACAATACTAACAGATCCACAGATGACTCAAATAACGGCATTATAAGACATGAACTATAAAATAACTGTGATTAATATGGTCAAGAAAATATAGGACAAGAAGAAGAATTTCTCCAGAGAACTAGAATCTATAGTAAAGAATCAAATATAAATTAAGGCCTAAAAAGTAAAGTAACTGAAATTAAGAACTCTACAAATTAATTTAACATAAGATCAGACATAGCTGAAGAGAGGATTGGTAAACTGGAAAATGAGTCAATAGAAAGCATCTAGAGTGGAGCACAGAGAAAAACATGAATAGAAAATAAAGAGTGTAAGAGAAATATAATGAAAAATTATAATGTAAGTTTGCAGTGTCACATAGAGAAAAAATGGGGCAGAAGGTATATTTGAAGAGATAATGGCTAAGAATTTTTCAAGACTAACAAGAGGTAATAAACCACAGATTAAAGAGGAAAAATATTAAAAAAAAATAAAATTACACACAGGTACATCATAATAAAGCTGCTGAAAAATCAAAGACAAATTCTTAAAGGCAGAAAAAAAAGGATCTATCCCCTTTGATCAAGGAAACAATAAGATTTAGCCAGTTGATTTCCCAAGAGAAATGGTAGAAGCCAGAAGACTTGACTAATCCAAAAGGTGTCATGAAAAGGAGTGGGGTGGAGAGAGTAACACAGAGCAGAAGGAAAAGACAGACCACAAATAGATAAAAGAAAAAATAGAAAACAAGTAGATGAGACAGTAGATTTAAACCAAAATATATTAGTAGAACAGACCACATACTATGACTGAATTTAAAAATATCTGACTATCTGCTATTTAGATGAGATGCAGCTGAAATACACATGTACAGAAAAGCAGCAAGTAGAGGAAGCTTCCTTTGGGGGGTTAAGGGGGGAAAAGCCAGACTGGGTTGGTTAACACGTGAGTGGGAGTAGAAAACATGGGAATGCCAAGTGCAGAGGAGTCTGAAGAGGTTAGCTTGGGAAAGAGAGAAAAATGGTAGCTGGAGGGGGGCGAAAAGTTGAGTGAGAGTGTTTTGTTTTGTTAAAAGAGACTTGAATGTGTTTAAGGCCGGTGGGAAGGATCCAGGTGAGGAAAGGCCGAGTCTATGAGAGAGACGAGGAATACGTAATAGAACAAGGTACAGAGACGCAGGGGCTGGGGGCATCCCAAGTGTCACTGGGGAATCGGCGTCTTCCACCGTTGGGAGGGAGAGGAGAGCCGGCTGGGTGCAAGTGCAGGTAGGTTAATTTTGGCATCAAGAGGATTGGAAAATTCCAACCTGATTCTTTTCTTTTCTCTCTTGGTACGTACAGCAGGAAGGGAGATCAGTTTGCTGAGAGTGAGGAGGAAGAGTGGGTTTGAGAAGACTGGAGGAGGCATGAAATGGTTGTGTGGGAGCAGAGAACTGAGTTCACCAGACACGTCACGACTGCCGGGCAGTGCGGGGTGCACCTGGAGCTGGTGATACAACAGGGCGGCCTCATCCCTGGGATGTGCCTGTGAGCGCGCCGGGATCCGGCTGCCCTGTTGGGTGCCTTGCTCCTGGGGGCACGCCTGTTCAGGTGCAGGTGTGAAGGTGCACAGCTGTGCGCATCCAGGTTGGCGCCCAGAGTTATAAAGCACCGGGAAGCACTGTACTTACTCATCCTTCATTTTAAGTAGATGAACAAAGGTCAAGGCAGGTTGAGACACACCCAAAACTGCACCGCAAATCAGTAGAGCTGGAAGTGGACCTGGGCTCCTAATTCACTGGGCCATAATTTACGGTGTTGTCTATGAGTAGTAACTGCTGTGTCTGCTCAGCGGGGAGGGGGCAGAATCCAGCCTTGGATGCAGAGCTCGTCCTCGTCCTCCGAATAGAGCTCGTCCTCCGGTCACCTGCGTCCTTCTGAGATGCCTTAGGGCAGGGATCCTGCCTCCTCTCCCTAGAGCCAGAACAGAGCCTTTGAGCAGGTTCGAACTCTAAACCAAAGCAGAAGAGCAACTAGGAACTTGGCTGGACTTTTATTAAAGCCATTGGTGATGTTTGGGCTTGAAAGAAAAGTGGGTCTGAGCGAAAGCAAAGGCGAACCACCCGGGTAGGCAGGGTACCTTTGTGCCAGTGACTTCCTCTGAAGGTCACAGATGTATCTACAGCCACTGCAGGCAAAGCCCCATGCCCTTTATGGGACAAGGGCAGAAAACTGGGAGTCAAATGAAACCACAGCTATTTTAAAGAACAATAACCCCTGATTCTCTAGAACACACTGAGACCATGACAGCAAAGCGGTCAAAGCAGTGGGCCGTGGCGCCAGGCAGGTTTCAGCCCCGGCCCGACACTGAGTGGCTGTGTGGTCTGGAGCAAATTTCTTACCCTCTGCAGCCTGTTTCCGAGTCTGTAAAAGTGGGATCTATTTCAGAGAGTCACGATGAGGCTCAGTTAGTTCACGCATGTAAAAAGACTTAGAACCGCGCCTGTGCGTGGTAAGCATAGTGTTTCTTCTCCTTTTGGAAATGCCACAAAATGTGCTGCCCTTTGTAAGCTGAGAAAATCATTTCCTTTGTTTTTCCCTTCTTCCTCCTTGTCTTTTTTTCTTTGAAATGTGTAATATATAGAACAGTACATATAATGCAAAGGTATAAAAAATATTTACAAAATTAACATTCCTGTGGCTACCCCTCAGTGTGAGAAAAATAACTTCACTCTCATTCCTAACCCTGTGTAAACGCTGTTTCAAAATTGTCCGCTAATCATCCTTGCTTTTGATGGCTTTATTATTATTTATTTTAGAGATGGGGGCTTCACTCTGTCTCCCAAGCTGGAGTGCAACGGTGTGATCGTAGCTCACTGTAACCTCCAACTTCAGGCCCAAGTGATCCTCCCCACTCAGCCTCCCAAAGCGCTGGGACTACAGGCGTGAGCCACCGCACCCAGCCAAGTTTTATTATGTATGTATATCTCCCCCAAACAATATACTGGTTAGTTTTGCCTGATTTTGGATTTTATACAATTAGAATCATGCTGTGTGCATATTCTCTGCAACTCCGCAACTTACTTTCTCTTGACATTTTGATTGTTGCCAATTTTTCAAAATTAAAACAATTATAAATAATGCTACCCTGAACATCTATATATGCACATTTTGGGCAACATTCATGATAATTTTTAAAGAATATTTCCTGCAACTGAAATTACTGGATTAAAGAGAACATCTATTAATATTTCACAAAGGCTTTTTGATATATATATTGCTAATTGCCCTCCAGAAAAGGTAAACACTTTCTGTTCACCCCAGCAGTTGGTAAGAATGCCTGCCGTGCCATGTCCTTGCCAATACTAAGCTGTATTATTTTTTAAATTTATTGAAGTGGTCCCAAAATAGCAGCTTGCTTTAATTCTGCACTGATTTAAATTCTTGGGAGGTTGAGTGATTCTCCCTGTTTATTGTCTGTTTGTATTAATGTTTTTGTAATAAGTGGACATTTAATAAGGTTATTCTAGCTCCAGTTCCTCATTTCTCAGAGAATGTAAACATCTCTCAGAAGGGTAGGCAACATCTTTGGGCGAGAAGCAATAATCAGTTATTTGTTTGGTGGGAGTTTAATTTCCTCAAGTACACACTGCTTTGGTCTAAAGGGAACAGGTTACAATTAAATGCATAATGATTCGATCTCATGATCACAGATTTTAAGGGCACAAATCAGAAAACTATAGAAAAATGGATGCAAACAGAGAGCCCCACTGCCTTTGGCACTATGACTTAGAGGAACAATCCTAAGAAGCAAAGAAACTAGACAGACTCACTCCTCCCGCCTCTCCCTGACCCAGTCCCGGCCCCTAACTCCTCAAGGTTTACTACTAGGTGCGCATCAGCCCCAAGCAAGTGACACTAGACCGCGTGGCATGGGGCAGGAAAACCTCTCAATGTAAGAGTTCAACCAACCCTGCAGGATAGTACAAAAAGCCTGGGTATTGACTCCCAGGGCCCCGGGCTGGATCAGCGTTCTCTAGTCCCCGGGACCTTGGCAAGTCACTTAATCTCAGCTTCCTCATTTGTGAGATGGGATAATATCTTCCATGAAAGATCGTGGTGAGAATGACTGAGATGTGAAGCGCCCACAACAGGCTTTCAGTAAACCACAGCTCCGATTAGGATCAATCCAATCACTGAACAAGTGTGTATCGAGACCATTTAACTGTCAGGCACAGCTCAAGGCACTTGGGCGTCACAGTCTAGCGGGAAGGGGGGATAGAAAATACCAAACAGATAAGCCAATTCCAAGCATCAGGAAGGTGAGGAGAACAACGGATAGACACAGAGCATGGAAGGGAGAATGGGATGGTGGCGCCTCCCTGGGGGGCAGCTTGGAGCAAAGACTTGAAGGGAGGGAGCGTGGGAGTTGGTGACGTCCGGAGAGGGACCAATGCAGAAAGGCCGGGGATCAGGATGTGTCTGGGCCTCGAGGACCAGCGAGCTGCTCGTGGTTGAGTGGAGTGAGCAAGGGGGCGGGTGGGGGCAGGTCCCTCAGGACCCCTGGACCGTCAGGGGCGGATCCTAGCCCATGTACGTGGCTACGTGTCGGTTTCTGAAACCACGAAGACACGATCCCGGCCCCTGAAGTAGCTTAGAGTCCAGTCTAGTGGGACTGTGGGCAGGTCAGGGAAAACTGCCCTGTCGGCTCTCTAGGAAGGTGCAGCCTCAGCTCCCCGTCAGCCTCGACCGACCCCAACACCGGCTCAGACTGGCTGGACTCCTTGGTGCGCCCCCATCACCCGGCGTGGGGGCAAACCTTCAGGCGGGCCTTGGAGAAGCCTCCCAGGGGCCACTCTGCGCTGTGTCATACCCATTCTCAGGGTTCAACCCTTGGAGAGAAGGTTCTGGAGCCACCCTTATATGCCTCACCCTCAGGGAAGTGTTGGCTCAGGCTGTCCCTCTGTCTGAACTGTTCTCACCTGTAAACGCCACCTTGTCAAGAGGGAAGGTGCTAAGCCGTGCTGAGGCGCAAGCTCTCTGAAACAGCCTGGCAGGGCCACTGCAGGCTGCAAAGCTCACCGCCTCAGTTTCTCAAATGAGAAGGGCGTCCAGGAAGCAGAGGGTCAAGGCTCGCTAGGGTCTGAATATGTGCACCCCAAATTCATGTGTCAAAACCGTCACCTCCCAGGCAATGATATTAGGAGGTGGGGCCTTTGTTAGATCATGACGGTGGAGCCTCCTGAACGTGGTTAGTGACTTCTTAAAAGAGCCCAAGGCAGCTCCCTGTCCCTTCTACCTGTGAGGACACAGAGAAGAGGCATCGTCTTTGACTAGGAAACGGGCCCTCACCAGACATCGATTCTGCCAGCACCTTGATCTTGGACTTCACGGCCTCCAGAACTGTGAGAAGTAAGTTTCTGTGGTTTATAAGCCACCCAGGCTATGGTATTTTGTTATAGCAGCCCAGACAGACTAAGACGGGGCCTCAGCAGTCAGAGATGTGGGTCCCGGGCTCTGCTGTGTGAGCTGGGGCAGGGGCTGCTCTCGGCAGGGAGCCGCGAGGGTTCCATGAGGGGACATGTGTGAATGGCATTTGTGCTTGACAGCCATGTGGGTCCATGGGCTCATTTGGGAACTGGACGAAAACATGAACCTTCTTCCCAGGAAAGTGCACGGAGGCACATGCACAGAACATCTTGGACGCTGTTCCAGAACCCCGGGAGAAGAGCTAGTACTCCAGGCGCTACCTAATGCACAATAGTAGTATCCAGACCGACGCTGGCCAACAGAAACGCAGTGTCAGCCAAATACGTAATTCAAAATTCTCCAGTAGCCACATTAAAAAAAGAGGAATAAGTGAAATTAATTTTAATAGTATATTTTAATAATCCAATATATCCAAAATGCTATGTCAATATGTATCAAAGTAAAAATTATTAATGAGATATTTCACCTTTTCATACTAAAGTCTTCAAAATCCAGGGCGGACTTTACACTCACGGAATACCTCGATTCAGGCTCACTGTGCTTTGAGCACTCAGTAGCCACTTGGCCCCTGCGTTGGGCAGCAAAGCCCCAAACTGCTCAAGAATCCATAACAAGTTACGCACTTTACTCAAGGTTTGAAACTGCCAGGGCCCAACTAGCGTTTCTCAAACCTGACTGTGCGTGCAAACTACTGGCTTTGTTCAGGTACACACGGCACTCCGTGGGCCTGTGGCAGGCCTGAAATTCGTCGTCCTGACAAGCTCCCAGGTGACGTCAGTGCTCCCAGGTGATGTAAGAGCAGTGGCCTCGATGGAGGCGGGGCACCCACAGAAGCTGGTGAAGGGCTGGATGGGGCTCTAGTGGGTTGAGTCGTGGTGCCAGCTGCCCTTCTTCAATGCATGGTCTGGCCGCTTCTGCCACAACTGTGCATACTCCACACACTGTCACGCATGGGGAGAAGTGCAAGACTGTAATGCCAAACACCATTTTACGTAAAAACACAACCAGCCCGAGGCGTGGACTGGTTAAAGGACCTGCTCTGGATCATAGTCCTTGCCACTGGAGGAGCTGGAATGTGAACCAAAAAGTCAGCTTCTAGAGACCGGGTTCTTTTTTTTTTAAAATAGATTCATGGGGTACAAGTGCAGTTATGTTACATTGATATTTTGTGTAGTGGTGAAGTCTGGGCTTTTGGTGTACCCCACCCCTTAGCCAAACAGCATACACTGTACCCAACAGGCTGGGTCCTTACACTGTAGTGCACCATGGAACTCATGCACTCATCGAATTCTCAAGGCAATCTGGTAAAAATAAAAAGAACCTTGATGCCCATTTCCCTGATGAGGACTCTGAAGTCTAGAGTTTTCGCAATTGAGTAAAATCATATAGTAAGTAAAAGAACCATGACTGTTGCTATGGTTTGAATGTTTATGTCCCCTCCAAAATTCATGTGTTGAAATGTAATTGTCAATGTGGGGCCTTTAGGAGCACATGATTAAGTCATGAGAATGAAGCCCTAGTGAATGGAATGAAGACCTGTTTGAGGGAGGCCTGGCACAGCATTTGGCCCTCTCACCCTCCCAGCCCTTCTGCCAAGCGAGGACCCTTAGATGCAGCCACCTAGGAGGGACGAGTCTTTGCCAGACACCAATCTTGCCGGCGCCTTGATCTTGGACTTCACGGCCTCCAGAACCAAGAGAAACATTCTATTGTTTATAAAGTACCCAGCCCATGGCATTCGGTTATCGCAGTACAAACGGATAAGACAACTATTAATTGAGGCCTCAAGACCCCTCATCCAGGGCTCCAGCTACTATACCATGTGTCACAATTCTAGGCATAAAGTAAGCATTCAATTAACGTTTTTAAATAAATGAATGAATGAAAATGCCTGCCCATACACAGAGATTACATTTTAAACATCACAAAGCAATCTTGGAAAAGAAGAACCAAGTCAGAGGACTTACACCATCCAACTTCAGGACTTACTGCAAAGCTACAGTACTCAAGATGGCAGGGTCTTGGCATGAGCACGAAGAGACAGGTGGAACAGAACAGAGAGCTGGGCAAAGACCCACACTTACGCGGCCACTTGGTTTGCAACAAAGACATCAAAATCACTGGGGGAAATGATAGCCTTTTTCAAACAAATAGTACCAAATTAACTAAATATCCATATAGAAAAAAATGAGCCTCAATCTCCACCTTACACCATTCACGAATGATGATAATATAATAATTAGCTGCATCACAGACCTAAACATAAAAGCTAAACTTTTAAAAGCTCTAGATGCAAACATAGGAGAACATCTGAATGGCTTCTGGATGGACAAGACACAGAAATAATCATGAAGGAAAAGTTTTTTTAATTAGACTTTCTCAAAATTAAAAACACTAAAAAATCAAAAGATTATTTTGTTATCAATTCCTCTATGTATGAAAATGTTCACAAGACGTTGTAAAAAAGAAAGACCACCCTCAAAGCATAGCAAGTGTTTTTCCAGCTCCCGATCTAAATAAAACATCACTTGCAAGCTCTATTGTCACGTTTCAGTTTATCTCTAGACAACAGCTCATTCCTCCGTCTACCTGCATCGTGACAACCCTGCTCCACGCGCTGAGCACACTGGGATGAGACTCACGTGTCTCGAGCCTCCAGAGAATGACCTGCCAGGTGTGGGACTGGCAGAGAGATGTCCTCGCTTCACAACAGGGAGAGTAGCATATCTGGGGTCCTCCTGCTTGAGAGGCTTCAGAACGTCTGCCGCGGTGACCTTCTGGAGAAGGAAAAATTAATTAATGTCACAGTCTGCATCCCAGCTTGGGTTTGTTCGGCACACACAGCCCGCACCCGCCACTCCATAATATGCCAACTCCTGGTTGCTGAGCAGGACGCACTTCTGTCTGGATAAAGGCACCCACCCCCTCGGGGCCCAGGGGCAGACACCAGCCAGTTTTGTCACGAACAGTGATGGGTGGGTTACTTAGGGATGAGTAAAAGTTTTAACAAAGTCCAGATTTTAGCCTTACTAATGATCCTGGCGTTTAATCAAGTGAAATATAGTAGCAGCCTGATAAGTGGAGTTTTAGCTCTAACATGCTCATCGGAAAGGGAAAAATCAAAGTATGTTTCTACGTTTTATACAAATACTTTGCTAACAGTGGACACTTCTGTAATATACAGTCATACGTCACAGTGAGTACCGTATCAGAAAGCATAGCTGTATA
>JAQIFY010005612.1:0-10918 GCA_028533085.1 Varecia variegata | reverse complement strand
AACTGTCACGAGAGCAAACAGACAACCTACAGAATGGGAAAAAATTTTCACAGGCTACACATCTGATAAAGGACTGATAACTAGAATCTATTTAGAACTCAGGAACATCAGCAAGAAAAAATTAAACAACCCTATCAAAAAGTGGGCAAAGGACATGAATAGAAATTTTTCAAAACAAGACATAAGTATGACCAACAAATATATGAAAAAATGCTCAACATCTCTAATCATCAGGGAAATGCAAATCAAAACCACAATGAGATATCACTTATCTCCAGTGAGAATAGCCTTTATCTAAAAGTCCCAAAACACTAAATGTTGGCGTGGATGAGGAGAGATAGCAACACTCATACACTGCTGGTGGGACTGCAAACTAGTGCAACCTCTGTGGAAAGCAATATGGAGATACCTTAAAAGATACAAGTAGACCTACCATTTGATCCAGCAATCCCATTATTGGGCATCTACCCAGAAGAACAAAAGACGTTCTATAAAAAAGACATCTGTGCTCGAATGTTTATAGCAGCACAATTCACAATTGCAAAGATGTGGAAACAACCCAAGTGCCCATCAATACATGAGTGGATTAATAAAATGTGGTATATGTATACCATGGAGTACTACTCAGCTATAAGAAACAATGGTGATATAGCCCCTCTTGTGTTTTCCTGGATAGAGCTGGAACCCATTCTACTAAGTGAAGTATCCCAAGAATGGAAAAATAAGCACCACATGTATTCACCATCAAATTCGTTTCACTGATCATCACCTAAGAGCACATTTAGGAATAATTAATTGGGAGGGGAGGGGATGGGTGTATACATACATAATGAGTGTGATGTGGACTGTCTAGGGGATGGACACGCTTGAAGCTCTGATTTGGGGAGGTGGGGGGGCAAGGGCAATATATGTAACCTAAACTTTTGTACTCCCATAATATGCTGAAATTTAAAAAAATACCTTGTTAACAAGGCAAATAGACCTTGACTGGATAATATTAGAGTATCGTTGTTTATCAACATATAAAATTCATGCTTACCACTTTGAATCATGAAGAATCCATTCATCAATATGATAAAAAGCAGAATGATCATGTTACCTATCCTGCTCCTATGAACAAATATTTAAAAAAAAATTAAGTTGATAGTTAACTATTCATAAGTAGTTTTCACAGACTTTATAGCTAAATACAATTTTTGAATTTAGAAATTTAGTATAAGCATCCCCTGCTCCACCCCTATCCTCTGCTAAATATATTCCATTCCAAAAGAATCAAATTTTTGTAGTGATATAAATCTACTACCCCAGTGATCATATAGACAAGGAACTTATTTTTTTGTTTTTTTATTTATTTATTTATTTTTTCTTGCTGTCTCAACCAAGGAAGAAGGAACTATCTTAAAAATAATTAAAAAGGCCAGGTACGGTGGCTCACGCCTGTAATCCTAGCACTCTGGGAGGCCAAGGGGGGTGGATTGTTTGAGCTCAGGAGTCCGAGACCAGCCTGAGCAAGAGCGAGACCCTGTCTCTACTAAAAATAGAAAGAAATTATATGGACAACTAAAAATATATATAGAAAAAATTAGCCAGGCATGGTGGCACATGCCTGTAGTCCCAGCTACTCGGGAGGCTGAGGCAGGAGGATCGCTTAAGCCCAGGAGTTTGAGGTTGCTGTGAGCTAGGCTGATGCCACAGCACTCTAGCCCGGGCAACAGAGTGAGACTCTGTCAAAAACAAAAAAATAAATAAATAATTAAAAAGAAAAAGCAAGGACAATATTTATGACAATATTTTTAATATGCAAACATACTATCTCCTTATAAATTTATTATCTCCCAATCAAATTGATCTCCTAATGCTATTACAATTATTAATAGTAATAATATTACCATAATCAACCCACCTTATACATTTAAGTCATGTTCATCATTGACTAAAGTCCCTATTTTAGTAAAAGGTGAAAGATTTATACGATCTGAAGAGAAACCAAAGTATTATTTTAGACACTCTATATAAGAAGTCAGAAGCATCAAGAATGACAGTTATTATTTAAATAGAAAATGCATATGCTACGTTCAAATCTCCCGCTTAATCTTGGGCCTGTGTTCTGTGCATTTTAGTTTAAACAAAAAATTTTTGTCTTCCAGTAACTAACAGTTTTGAAATTTTATCCATTACCATCCCTTTTCAAAATATTTTTAGTTTGCAATGTACTAAGAATTTTCTGTTTTACAAATAAGACAATCTAGTTTTAGAGAAAAAGATATCATTATAATGGGGTTTATTTTCCACAAGGAAAGGTATAGTTCTGGTCTGAGCTTCTAAAATTCTCCTTGGTAAACAACACAAGATTAACAAAAATAATTTTTGAAAGATTGTTATAATTAAATATCTTCAAACTTTGAAAAATATATTCCATAATAAAATGTGTAGTATTCCAAAATGCTAAAATGATGTTTAATAGCCAAAAAGTAAGAAGAAATGGATTGCAGAATAAGGAAAAATTTTAACTGTTAATACTATCTGTATATTACAAATTCTAAATTATAATCACATTAATGAAAAGACTATCCCCATAAGAAAATTTAACTTAATCTATTAATTCTTACTCCAATCAAATACAAGTAATGAATTTCATAAATATAATATACCAAATTAAAATGAAATAGAAGTAAATGTCAGGATTTTCTTAGGCATACAAATTATTTCTTTTAATATATTAATAGATAAGAAACTGGCTTTACCTCCCAATGTTTACAGATAGAAGTTGAAGTCTTCAGAATTTGAACCTTTAGCAATGACCAGTTTTCAGATGGAATATTATCTGCAGTGGTTTTCTATCTTTCCATGTGGCTACAAGATCCACCAAGTCACCATAGAGACCTGGAGTCACCCTTGACTCCTTCCTAATCTCACAGAAGCATTCAGTGTTTGCATTAGAGCAAATGCCTCCAAACTAGTCTTCTTTGCTTATTTTGTTTCTACACTCATCCCTTCTCACCAGCCTCTATTGCTGCCACCAGTAAAAAAAAAAAAAAAACACCCAGTAAATATTTTCTGAATTTAGAAATAAATGAAATCATATATTCATTCAAATCCAGCTTTCTTGGATATGAGCCTAGTTATCAAAACCTACCCATAGAAGAAGCAACATCATGATACATTAGAGTCCATTAGATTCTGAGTCTCACAATGGTGTTCTGGGAGTTCAATCACTGAACACACCTGGATTGGAAGTTGCCTGAAGACCAAGTTTCTGTCTTACACAGATGGTCCCCAATTTATGATATTTCACTTATGGTTTTTCAACTTTACAATGGTGGGAAAGTGATATGCATTCAGTAGAAACTGTACATCAAATTTTGAATTTTGATCTTTTCCCCGGCTGGTGATAAGTGGTACAATACTCTCGGGCAATGCTGGCCAAATCATCTAACACAAAGCCTAAGTATTCGATATCTCATGTAATTTATTGAATACTGTACTGAACGTGATCTGAGCATGTTTAAGTTAGGCTAGGCTAAATTACAACATTCAGTAGATTAAGTATATTAAATGCATTTTTGACTTAGGATATTTTCAATTTATGATGGGTTTATCGGATGTAACACCATCGTAGGTCAAGGAGCATCTGTACACCTTTGCACCTTATACTGCACCCTGCAAGATGGGTGCTGTCCATGTATTCTCCCCACTTTTCTCATCTTGTCAAGGAATTCATTTAGGAAGCTCAAAGTTCTGTGGCTGGGGGAGAGTCTTAAATGATAATCTACATTCTAGAGAGAAAAAGAACAAAAGAATGACATGTTTCTCCTTTTTTATTGTGAGCAATTACCTAATGTTAATAAAAAGGAGTCAAGTGATTTAAAGGGCTGCTTTGCCTCTGATTTTAGAGCTCCTAGAAAGGAACTGCCCTCTGGTTTGTACATGCAGTCTTATACCACAGGACATTTAAAAATCTATTAGGATTTGGCTTTTAATAGTGTCTTATGCACACAGTTCTACTAGTACAGAAAAGGAAAGCAGTAGCCCTAATGTATTTAACATAGAGGTGAAAGGAACTCAATTTCAATTCACTTTGTCTTAATACAAATTATATATTCTCTTAACAAAGAATGCACCTTGTTAGAGCATCACAGGAAACTTTGAAAACAATTTCATAAATTCTGATTATGCAGAATTTTGGGGAAATAAGTAACCATATAGCTAAAAATACCAACTGTCAACATTTGTCATGTTGATTTGGGGGGGAGGGGACAAACAAACAAATAGAGCTGAAATTCAGAACTACATGTCCTATAAATAATTTAGGTGTGGTTTTTGTAACTTTGGTCTTTGGTTTGTAATGACCATTACAACAGTAAAGACCAAACATTCTTTGACTTTAAAGAAATCAATATAAAAATAACTCACTGACATCACTGTTACTGCTTCATCACCTTAAATCAGAATTCAGCCCTTCCTCTAGTTTCTGTAGGAAAATATTTCCAAGCATTTCATGATTCTGCCCAACTTTACATAAGATTTAGTGGTTTCTAAGGAGTTGGGAAGACCTTCTACCAGCTCTATGCTCCAATCTCTTCACCCTTACAGAGGAGTTGAATGAGCATCTTTTGTGGCTTAAACCCCTTGGAGTTTCACCACCTACCTAATAGTTCTTCCAAACAAATACAGTACTCTCCTTAAAAGAAGTCCTGGAAAAAATTCTTCAACTTGATCCACTACTTTTGCTCTCATTTCTCAATTAGCTCTTGCTGCATTCATCTCAAAGTTCTTATGATTCCTTGAACCTGAGAATGTATTGGCTTGTCTGCCTTAATTCTTGGCTCTAAATTTTGCAATTAACCTTTTGCTCAGTTCACTCCTGCCTACTCTAAGCCATGACCTCACCAAGTTTTAACTCTATCTCAGTTTTGGCTTAACCCTGTCCTCCCTCGTCCCGCAATCCACCGAGGTGTATCTGATCTCCACTTACACAATAGCTGTCTAAAACTCTTTCTTGAGCTCCAGCTCTATATTCTCAAGATCCTACTATGTTTTCCCAGGTCCTTCAAATGCAATAAAATATATAACTCATTATCCCTCCTCTTCTCTGTACTCCTCTTTCTCTTTCTCAGTTTATGAAGTCATCATGCCTCTAATCACCCAACCCAGAAAACTAAATTTTCCTAGACTCCTCCCTCTTGCTTAGCTCTCTATATCCAAGTACATACCAAACTCTGTCAAGGCTACTCCCTGAATATTTAACATTTACTTACCTCCTCTACCCTTCCTCTTTCACTCACCAAGTTTAGAAACATATACCATCTGTAACCTCAGTTGTCTCTCTAGCATCATACCAGGATTTTAATTTCCATCTTCTCCCAGTGCTTAACACAACGTTTCACACACAATAGACCCTCAAAAAATATTCATTAATTATATGAGACTTCAAATCCTTGTTGTTTATTTTTCTTTTTTTTTTTTACTTTATTTTCCCTGCTGCACATGAAACTGCAGAGACTTCAAATCCTTGTGATATCACATCTTTCCTTTCCTTGTCATTTATAAATTGCCTCTCTCCAAACTTTCTGCCTCTTCAGAATTCTTCTGACCTGCTGTTGATAATCTTCTCATCTTTTTTACCTCAAATCAAAAGTTTTCTATTACTCTTTATCGCCTACTAACTAAATGCATAGCATTAAAGTCCTCTATTCTAGCTCAAACCTACCTTTCCAGTCTTATTGTTCACACTCTTCACTCAGTCTAGCCAAATCCAACTACAAGTCATTCCCCAAAAAATGTTGGGTATTTTCCTGCCTTCACAATTTTGCTCGTGCTGTCCCTAACACACAGAATGTCTTTTCCTCACATCTTTCCTTGTCAAGACGGAGAATTTCTCCCTTCCTCTTCTCTCCTTTGAGAGTTTGAGCTAGTTTATAACTTGCTTTGTACAAGTAGTTTACTTCTCCTACTAGGAAAGTAGTATCATAGAACTGTTCAAAGCAGTGTTTTTCAGACCACCTGCAACAGAATAATCAGCATCTTGTTAAAAACAAAAACCCTACTAAGTCAGAGTCTCTTCAGGTAGATACTCAGAACTCTGCACTTCAAAAAGCAGCTCCCCAGTAAACTGCACAGTGATGTTAGAGAACTTTAGAGACCGCTGAGTTGCAGAAATGGGCTTTGAAGTCAGTGCAAATGTGAGTTGCATTCCAGTTATATCTTTGTTAAAAGAGAATTTTCAGGAAAACCTAAAATCATAACTCTGATACAGATAGAAAAGAAAAAAATGTTAAAGACTTTATTTAACCCATTCAGTGAGGGAACCAGGCAGATGTTTTTTTGTTTTGTTTTGTTTTGTTTTTTTGAGACAGAGTCTCACTCTGTTGCCTGGGTTAGAATGCCGTGGCATCAGCCTAGCTCACAGCAACCTCAAACTCCTGGGCTCAAGAGATCCTCCTGCCTCAGCCTCCCTAGTAGCTGAGACTACAGGCACATGCCACCACACCTGGCTAATTTTTTCTATTTTTAGTAGAGATGGGGTCTCACTCTTGCTCAGGCTAGTCTCAAACTCCTGAGCACAAGGGATCCTCCCGGCCTTGGCCTCCCAGAGTGCTAGGATTACAGACGTGAGCCACCACACCCGGCCTATCAGGCAGATGTTATAGCCTGTTTTTAAGTGAGTCTGAAAAAGACACATTTATACAGTTATAAAATGGCTCAAAGGTAAAGAAAGGCAGGGATGACCTGGAAGGTGTCCTCCACGCGATGCATAATTTTCTACAGAAACACAAAATTTTTCTCACACCTCTTACTAGCTATGTGACTTTGAGTAGGTTACTTAACTTTTCTGAGCCTCAGTTACTTTA
This sequence comes from Varecia variegata, assembly GCA_028533085.1. Taxonomy (NCBI): domain Eukaryota; kingdom Metazoa; phylum Chordata; class Mammalia; order Primates; family Lemuridae; genus Varecia; species Varecia variegata. The sequence goes on along the minus strand of JAQIFY010005612.1, from coordinate 4,067 downwards.
TCTATAGAATTATAATGATAAGATTTAATCATTTTAAAAAAGCTTTCATGAGAATAATACTTACCTAATGGGGTTAATGAGGGCCCAGAGTTTAGGACAGTACAGAGCAAATTATACTCAATAAACAGTACCCTGTAGTAGTAGTGCTAGTAGTAGTACTAACTATAAGTCCCTTGAGACTCATTCTTGTTTATTAATAAATGTATTCAATCAATCAACCAAAGTGTGTTAAATACCTATTTATGCTAGGTTCAGGTAGATAATAACATAGTCCTTATCCTCAAGGAATACAGGCTAGCAGAGGAGATAAAAACTTGAACAAATAACTACGTGGGATACAAGAAGTAAAAATAGAGTTATGTGAGCACAATTGATAAAATAACTAACCACGTGCAGAATGCAGAGAATGCTTACAGAAAGGCATTATAAAGGTGAATTTGAGCTGAATCTTAAAAGGTGAGCAGGCAATCACCACGAAAACACAGTTTGCTAACAATTATTATCCTAGATCATTACATGTGTTACTCTTAATTTGCACAAGAGGTGTATAATAATGGTTAATTCTAATTGAGTACTTACTAGGTGTCAGGCATGGTTTTAAAGACCATCAATATCCGATTTTATGAAGAAAACAATCCTGAGGCTTAGAGAAACCAAGCAACTTTCGCAATACGATACAGCCAGTAAATGGCAAAGCCATGATTCATCACAGAAAACCTGTTTTCAACCTGAGGAAAGATCATCTCAATTTTTCTAATAGGAGAATCAAACTCCAGAGAGATTAGATGATCTCATGGGAGAGATTTATTAGAACTTGGGTGTCTGGTTTTAAAGCCCAGGCAAATGGGGAGGAAGATGCAAAACTATGCAAGCACGGAGGAGCCTGGCATACCCTCAAGAACCACAGATGTGTGGAACTCCATATGCATTTATGGAAACAGCAGCAGAAGCGGAGGCCACTAAAGTAGTCAGGGATTATGAAAAATAAATTATGCCACACTAAATTACATAGACTCTGCTCAGGAGGATATGAGAAAACAATGAAGGATTTTAAGCAAGGGAATGAGGAGATCAAAGGTTTAGAAATTGGCAGCAAAGACTAGTGTTACTGAGATCAAGAGTTTTGAAGTCAGACAGACTGCCACTTACATTGACCTTAGGAAAGAGAACCTATTCATCTGTTAAATGAATATAATAGTAGGGCTATTATGAAGCTTAAATGAAAGAACATAGGTCACCACACTATAAATCTGATACTGTACTTCAGATCTGGTAGGCATTTAATAAATGATGGTGGTAATATTGTTTATTGCTACTAATGTTGTTATGATACAAAGATATTGAGACCTAGTTTAGGTCTTTTTGAAGGAAGAACATATTAAATACACTTACTGATGCTCTTTTGCGTAGATTGTTTGAAAATAAAACCAACGCTTCTTGATTTATTCAGGCATAGTAGACCGGCTGTATCAAAACAACAAACTCCCAGGAGCACAAAGAGAACCAGATTTCAGGAATAGCATGAAGTTATGGATCCAGTTTACCAAATATTTCTTGTGTCCCTACTGTGTGTCTAACACTGTTTTAAGTGGTACATACACAAAAATAGTTAGGACACAATCTCCTTTCACAAGGAGGCAAGAGTCTACAATACAGTTCTTTTGGTTGCTTTCCTTTGCTCCCCATCCCTGGCCTCCTCTCTCATTTACAACCTTATTCACCCCTTAGGTATTTGCACTACTCCTATGGAAGTAAGTGATCTTAGTTTCTCTACTTCATTACCCCCATCTTGGACTACCTCCTTTCCTGGTTTCTCCAGCTGGACAAGTCAGATTACACCTTGTCTGATCCAAACCAGTATCTTACCCTGGTTCCAAGACACCTTGCTACTATAGCAAAGTTAAACCAAATCTCTCATAGCTGGTACAAGAATTCTTATTAGAGGAAAACACCTTGATGAGTCATTACATGTAGATGGTGTGCTTGAGAACTCGGGTTAGTAAGAGATAGGATAACAAAAGAGAGACTGTTCTACATCAGAAATTAAATTGGGATCAGAAGGGTGACTATAGTTTACAATAATCTATTGTGTATTTCAAAATAGCTAGAAGAAAATAATTTTGAAAGTTTCTAGCATAAAGACAAATATTTAAGGTGACAGATGTCCCAATTATACTGAGTTGATCTTCACAAATTATATAAATGTATTAAATTATCTCATGTACCCCCAAAACGTGTACATCTATTATATATCAATAAAAAAATTTTAAAGGAAAAAGAGGTTGGGTATGGTGGAATGTGCCTGTAATCCTAGCTACTGAGGAGGCTGAGGCCGGAGGATTGCTTGAGTTTAGGAGTTCAAGACCAGCCTGGCCAACATAGCAAGATCCCACCTCAAGTAAAAATAAATAAATAACAAATACAAAGAAAAAATACGTTAACTTGGGGGTATGGAAGGAGTTGGGGACAAGAGAGAAGAGAGAGAAAAGAAAGGGAAGGCAGATAACTTTATCATATATGCCTAATATACTTTTTAAAAGTATAATATTCTAAGTTATTTATAGTTCTTTAATTCCTCTCATTTCTCTCAAATCTCCAGTAAGCTTTTCACTATCTCTACATTCTCACACCTCCCCATGTGAGGACAGGTGCTGGTAAGGTAAATGAAGAAATCATAGAATGGGTTGGGTGCAGTGGCTCAGACCTGTAATCCTAGCACTCTGGGAGGTCAAGGCAGGAGGATTGCTTGAGCTTGGGAGTTGGAAATCAGCCTGAGCAAGAGTGAGAGCCGGTCTCTACCAAAAATAGAAAAATTAGCTGGGCGTGATGGCGCATGCCTGCAGTCCCAGCTACTTGGGAGGCTGAGGCAGGAGAATCGCTTGAGCTCAGGAGTTTGAGGTTACAGTCAGCCACGATGACAGCACTCTAGCCCGGGCAACAGAGTGAGACTCTGTTTCAAAAAAAAAAAAGAAAGAAAGAAAAAGGAAAAGGAGTAGAATGGAGACAGTACATCCAGATCAATGAGACAGTCGATAAACAGGATACACCAGTGGGGGCTGAGGTAATGCTAAAATCAGATGCCTGGAAAACTGGCAGAATTCTTCATGAAGTGCTATGCTTTATAAGAGTTGTGTAATAGGGGCTTGCATCAGTATTATCTAGTAAAAAAACAAAACCGGTGATCCCAGCTGACATCTGGGTCACGATTTCCTCAGAGTCATCGACGATTTGGCGTTACTTCAACGGTTTGCCTTTCCAAAATCCCTACCACCCCTTCCCCAATGCTATCCACCATTGTCTTACCCCCAAGGTACTACAACAGTCTCCCTGAGTAAATATTTTCTGAAAGGGCCATATATAATAGTAAGTGGTTCAGCTTTGTGGGCCAGAGAGTCACAGTTACTCAACTCTACACTTAAGGCCTGGAAACAGCTATAGACAACACATAACTGAATGGGTATGACTGTGTTCCAATAAATCTTTATTTACAAAAGCAGGCAGGCTTTCTGTCCTGCCCTTTGTGTTCTCCACATTGTTTTCAGGGTACTCTTTCTAAATGTCACCCTGTCTGATTAAACATTTGAATGGCTTCCCATTGTCCTCAGGATAAACTTCAAATTTCTTAACTGGGTAAACAGATTTCATCCCATTAGCCCCCTCCAGCCACTTCTTGATTCTAACTCAATTTTTCAGCAATACTGGAATACTTTAAATTTCCCAAAGTTTGTTCATTTGTTGGAGGTAGAACAAAAAAAAAAAGAAAAAAAAAAAATTTCCCAAAGTTCCTGGTTCTCACTTCCTCCCACACATTTGCACATGCTGTTCTTTTGGCTTGGACTATTCCTCTCTCCCCTGCAGCCACACTCACCACCACCCCTTCTCCTAACCCCCAGCTTATTATGCCTATTATCTATATTTCAAGTCTCACATTAAATGGAACTTCCTCCAGGAAGTTTTCCCTGATCCCCTAAGTTCTTACAAAATGTTAAGATGGCTGGTTTAGTTGTCTGAATCTCTTATTAGTCTGAAGCTCTGTAAGAACAACAAACTGGTCTGTCACTTACTGT
>JAQIFY010005611.1:0-10918 GCA_028533085.1 Varecia variegata | reverse complement strand
CAGGAACACTCATACACTGCTGGTGGGACTGCAAACTAGTGCAACCCCTGTGGAAAGCAATATGGAGATACCTTAAACAGATACAAGTAGACCTACCATTTGATCCAGCAATCCCATTATTGGACATCTACCCAAAAGAACAAAAATATTTTTAAAAGGTCTACATCACAGCATCAAAAAGCATAATTGATGAAATTACCCAAAAGAATCCACTATCATGTATTTAAACCTACTTTGAAATTATCCTTAGGTAAGTACTAGTTTATTTCATCTTCATTCATGGATAGATGATAATGTTATAGCATCAGTGAGCTAGAAATACAAGTAGATTCTTCTTGATATCTGTCTTGATGTAGAGGAGTTTTGACAACATTAAAAAAAAAACTTGCAAGCATCCCTCAGCTGTAGGTAGAGTTGGAAACATTCCCAAGAGCATAACGTTAATTCTTAGGATGCCGATACTCTAGTAAGACAAGTTATTGCTCTTCCTTCCTTCCTTCATTCATTGAATCGTTCATTTAATTCATATCTTCTGTTAGCCATTAGTTTGTTTAATAAAATTAACTTATTTAACGAATATTTGGTGCCTACTATCATAGGCACTAAAGAGTCAGAAGTGAGTAAGACAGAGTTCTTGCCCTCAAGGAGCCTATAGTTAGGAGAAATATATTTATAAACATGCAGTTACAACTCAAAGTGGAAATGTAATAATAGTAATATGCACAATATATTTTTCAAAGGCAAAAAGAAAACCAAGCCAGCTTTGAGGATAAAACATAAAAGGTGAGTGTGGGTGGTCAGCGACGCCTTCCTTGAGATTATCAACTCTATTTAAGAGTCAGAATCCCTTTCCAAGAGGTCCTTAAGAAGAGGGTGACACTAACCTTGTAGACATGAAGAGATCACTTCTCTTCTCCAAACTCTACTTTCTGCATCAGTAAAGTATCAAAGTAAGACACGATCTCCGGATTTGCTGCTATTCTATCCTGTCATTCTAGAACAGCAGGGAAGCAGAAAAATATCCATCACCTCTCTTCTCCTGACAGTCTCCAAACTGTCACACACTGTTTTATAGCCACAGGTGGCTGGAGAAGTCTCCCTCCAAAAGCTTGAGTCTCCAAGGTAATTTTAAAGAGGTAGCACGTGGTTTGTACATGCACTTGTACAATAATTATAGCAACAAGCACAGCCAAATTCAAATGAGGGAGGTGGGAAATAATCAGAATGTGCACAGAGGGAAACATTGCACAGAGGGAAAAGGGGATCCTGTCAGCAAGGGTGTCTCTCGTGGTGTAGCTGAAAGAGCGTAGACAACAATCTACAGGTGCACGCGGTGGGAGTCGCTGGGGGGAAACCGGGAGGGGGTGTAATGACAGTTCTGAATCAATGTGAGGCTCATCCTGGAGCATACTCACCCATCTGGGAGGCTGTGGGCATATACTTGTCATTAGCGCTTTCTCAGAGCACAGGCTTTTTCACACTCCAGGAGCCACTGTAGGAGAACCAACAATGAAAACAAAATTAAGAGATGGAGAAGTTAACAAGGCATATGTTCTTTCAGTTGGAAGCTCGGTTCTTTTTTCTTATTAGCAACACTGATTCAATATTTGTGTAAGGAACAAAATATTTAAGTGTGTTCTATCTATCTATCATTTATCTATCTATCTATCATCTATCTTTATCAAATCTTGTAGGAAATTGGAAAAATTAAGCAAACTTTCAAGATCAGAACTTCCAAACGTCTCTTTTACCAATAGTGCTCTCCTAAAATGTGTTCATTTGTACTGTACTAAAATAATTTTATTTGGCTTCAAATCAGGTGGCAAAATTATCACATTCAATAACTTTAAAACTAAGCTAATTTTGAGTGCACAGTGAATCAGGATGACATCACATAGCTCGTTTCAATAAAACAACTGAGGGCAGACTAAGGTGCAGTGAATCACAGAGCTATGTGTTTTAGTTCATTAATAGTTGTCCTTTCTGGAATTGTAAGGATAGTTACCAGAAAAATATGTGCATGTGTGTGTGTGTTTGCACATTAATATTATCATCTTGTAAGTAGGAGTGGAGAAAGAGCAGTGAAGTTAGCTGAACTGTCGTGGCAGAAGTCTGTATTTATTACCTATAAGCCCTATATGTGTGGTGGCAATTGTGCAAACTGCTTTAAAAAAAGCAAAGGGAAAGACACATTAAAAGACCAAATGCAATGTTATTTTTAACATCTATGTTAAAGACAGTGACACCTCTTAGTAGAAATCCAGTTTCTCCTCTGTGGTGATTAAAAATAAAATCTGTTTTTAAAAATCTGTAATGTCTTCAATGATTCATGCTTTCATTAATTCATTTGTTCATTCATTTAACAAATAGTTATTGAGACCCTGCTATGTTTCAGGCATTACTTGAATCATTGAGCTCTTGACCACAGAGACAAAGTTCCTTGCTTCAAGGACTTTATCATCTAATGAGAAAACAGACATATTTTCAGACCATTACAATAAATCTGATAAATGCAAAAATGGAGATATGCATGAGTTGCAATAGAAGAGAGAGGATGGCGCACCTAGGACAGTACTGGAGTGGAGGAGGGCAGGAAAACTTTGACAGGAAGCCTCACTTGGATTCACACTTCAGAGGGGATACTTCTTGGTGGCTGCATTTCAGAAGTGGAGCTCACACGTCTGATAGAGGGATCACCATGTGCAAAGAAATAGCAGAATGAGAGCATGGGTCAAAACCAGAGAAGTTCAAATGGTTTGATATAAAGGAGACAGACAGAGGAGAAAGGACTGATTTAAATAGGTAGGACACAAAGATTAAAGAAACTTGTGTTTTTCTAGAGTTCACATTTATAGTATAGGGTATAGGAGGCTACTGAATAATTTTGACAAAAGGAGTGAGATCATTAAATTTAGCTTTAGAAAGACTACCATACTAGTTTTCTAGTGCTGTTGTACCAAGCTAACACAAATGGAATGGCTTAAAACAACAGAAATTTATTCTCTCATAATTCAGGAGACCAAAACTTTGAAATTAACATATTGACAGGGTTGGTTCCTTCTTGGGGGTTCAGAGGGAAAATCTGTTACACGCCTCTCTCCTAGCTTCTGGTGGATGCAGACAATCCTTGATGTTCCTTGACTTGTGTGAGCATCACTCCAAACTCCGTCTCAGCCATCACATGGAATTCTCCCTATGCGTTCTGGCTCTGTGTTCCAAATTTCTCGCCTCTTATAAGGACACCAGTCATACTGGATTTGGACCTACCTCGATTCATAATTACCTCATTTTAACTTGATTATAACTGCAAAGACTCTATTTCCAAATAAGTCACTTTCACAGGTTCTGGGGGTTTGAACTGGAACATATCTTTTGGGGAGACATGATTCAACCTACAACAACCACTATTGCAGCAAACTATAGATGAATGATAGGGACAAAAGACTAGAGTCAGGTATACCAATGAGGAGGCTTTTGTAGTCTGGATAGGCATTACTGAGAGTCTCCACTAAAGCAACAACCATGGGAATGATAAATATCCAGAGTGATAATCAAGATTTGATGACTAATTTAATATTCAGAATAAAGATGGGGACATAAGTAAGACAGTTATTGTTCCTGGGTATACCAGAGCCAAAAATAAACATTTGCCTTATAAAGACCCATTTTAAAAAATTCTCCATTTTTACCACTTTATTATAATTGGGCTTTTCCATTAAAAACTCCTACAATTGCATGATCCTCATGTTTCTTTATAACACCTTTTTTTAAAAGGCACTTCCTCACTTGAGTTGCCTTTCACCTTTCCTATCATCCCTATAGTTTCTCACTCTGAATCCTGAATTATTTCTTCTCAAATAGTGAAGTGCATAAAGTCACCTGGGAAATATGTTAAAATGAACATTTTTGTCCCACCTCCAAATATTTTAAATAATTCTAGAGTTGCAATCAGGAAATGGCCCTATAATCAAAATGCATATGATTCTTAGTGACATTTAGAAAACCAGTCCACATTCTTTCAGCGTTAGAGTGTGACTCTCTCATTTGTCAAATGCATGGCTTATTTTTTCACTAAACCTGAGGGCAGGGGGTCATATTAAATTTCATTCATTACAAGGCTTTCCATCTGTATCAATTCAGAGATGTCCTTCAGTTCCACTGAACTCTTATCGGTTGCAATGACCAATCTTACTTCCCAATTTTAATAGATATTAAGTCCCACATTCTCACCCATTTTACTTAGCACATGTCATGCACTTCAGGATGTTTCAAGTAACTTTTAGCACTTTAGGTAACTTCAACAATTTCAGATCTTATCACCCAAACCCCCCCTGATGGCTTTCCTAAAATATCATCATAGTCCTGGAACATCCTTCTTCATCACTTAGCATCTGCTGTGAACTGAATTGTGTCTGTGTCCCCCCCATCCCACTCCGCCCCCATTTATAGGTTGAAGCCCTACCCCCCATTGTGATTGTATTTGGAAATAGGGCCTTATAAAGAATTAATGAAGGTTAAATGAGGAGATAAGGGTGATTGGTGTCCTTACAAGAGGAGGGAGAGAGACCAGAGCGTGTGTTTGCGCTGGCACACTCTCTGTCCCCCTTCCCTGCAGGCCTCTGCAAGCTATGAAGAGAGCCCTCACCAGAAACTGAATCAGCCGGCACCTTGACCTTGGACTTCCCAACCTCCAGAACTGTGAAAAAATAAATTTCTTTTTTTTTTTTTTTTTTGAGACAGAGTCTCGCTTTGTTTCCCGGGCTAGAGTGAGTGCCGTGGCATCAACCTAGCTCACAGCAACCTCAAACTCGGGGGCTTAAGCGATCCTACTGCCTCAGCCTCCCGAGTAGCTGGGACTACAGGCATGCGCCACCATGCCCGGCTAATTTTTTCTATATATGTTTTTTTAGTTGGCCAGATAATTTCTTTCTATTTTTAGTAGAGACAGGGTCTCGCTCTTGCTCAGGCTGGTCTCGAACTCCTGACCTTGAGCGATCCACCCGCCTCAGCCTCCCAGAGTGCTAGGATTACAGGCGTGAGCCACCGCGCCTGGCCTAAAAAATAAATTTCTATTGTTTAAACTACCTGATCTGTGGTATTTTGTTATGGTTGTCTGGGCTAATACAGCATCTGATTTTTATTTTCCTCATGCCTTTTGTAAACTTTCCCAGGATGATCACATGGCCAGACCTGCTATTAACCTGCATCCATCTAAATCTATAGTGTCACTGACAATCTTTCTTCAGCACTTCTAGAAGAGACCACATTTTCCAGGTACATAGGATGTGTATATGCCAACAATCTAAGTCTGTGTCTAAATATGATAATTGTATTCTATTGTTGTATGTACCATCTCTGTCTGTCCAGACTGCTGTGACAAAATACCTTAGACTTGGTAATTTATAAACAACAAAAATTTATTTCTCATCTAGGTGCCAGCAGATTTGATGTCTGCTGAAGCTCTCTTCCTCGTAGATGGTAACTTCTATGTGTCCTCACATGGTGGAAGGAGTGAAAAAGTTCCGTCAGGACTCTTTTGTAAGGGCACCAATTACATTTATGAGGGAAGGGGCCTCATGACCTAATCATACCCCAAAAGCACCTTCTCTTGATACCACCACATTGGACTTTAAGTTTCAAGTAGTGAATTTTAGGGGGACACAAACATTCAGACCGTAACATGTACCCACTGTTATATAAAATGACTACATTTCTAAAGCTCAGCAATAAAAGCAACTATTACTATTAATAGATCCTAGGTAACTTGCATGTTTTATCTATTTTTATCTTTACAACAGAATTGCAGGAAGTTTTCGTTGGGTTAAGAGACATGAAAACTGAGGATCATACCTTTCCCAGGTTGTAATTCCTGCTGGAGTCAGGATCTGAATGCAGATCTGTCTGCTTCCAAGGCCATTTTTTTTTTTTTTTTAACTCCACTAGACTACTTTGTCTTCCAAAGCTAAGGGTCATTATTATCTAAATCTCAGTGCTCATTCTCTAGCATGAGTACTATGCAAACATAAGTTCTTACTCATTTGGGGATGATAAAGATTATTGCCAATAGTGTTGGTTGGCTAGCAATAGTTTCTGAAGATTTAATTACAGATTCAAAACAATACAGCATTTGTATCTTTCAGCTGTATATTTGCAAAATTCTCAAGTCTTCTATAGCTATACTATTATAGAAGTATAATTACTTTATTGTTGTAAATAAAAATGTCCATGAATTTCATGTTTTATAACAATATATGTTATGATAACTGAATATTGAATTCCTTTTTGCTGTTTGAAAATGACCTTAAAGTTGACTGATATCTGCCTTCAAGCATTACATGGGCCTGTTAAAATTGGCATTTAAAGAACAGATTTATTGTTTGCTGATGAGATATTTTCTTTTATGTGAGTATAGTTCCTAGTTGTTTATTTTTGACTTTTTATCTAAGGTCAAATGCAGGATCAATTTAAAATTTTATAAGTCCCTGTCTAAATCTCTGTCCTACCGTAACCACGATGATCTACAAGGCTGCTTCCATCTCTCATTTCAATATGAGAGAGTTCCATTAGAATTTTAGGTGACAAATTGCTTGCAGCATGAAGCTGAAAAAAACAAATTAGAGAACTCCATAGCAGTGTTGTTAGGGCATTCTCACTACCTATCAAATGGCAGAGTTTAAAATCAATTGGATTATATAAAATGCATTTTTCAGCTCCAGCTCATGTTTCTCCTTTCCATGAAAAATAAGGAAATTGAATGCAGCATGGGTATGAGACAAGACTAGAAATCAAAAAGTGTTACAGTACTGAAGAACTGAAGACCTCATCTTTAAGATCTAAACTGTCAGAAATTTCTTAATGCCGTAGCTTCTGCAGTTGTTAATACATACAGGAAATGCCTTTTAGAAATGGGATGAAAATTTATGAAAAAAATGTGAGTCATATGTTCCCAGTGCACAAACTAGGTACCACCATAAGTAATGTAGTTTTCACAGCAGCATTAACTCTTTGTTAGTAAGTGTTTTCCCTTTTCTATTTCTTTCACTCTCTTAGTTCCTAAAGTCTAAGTACTTGATCTTCTGCTATTCTTGTTCCTCCTACCCACCCACCTCATGGGTTGTTGCTTTCATGCACTTGCAAAGCTTCAGCTCTAAAATCATCACAGACGACACACACAACTCCGGCTCTAACTTCCCTCCTTATTATTAGTCTCATTTCTCTAATTACCTGCTGCTCATGATGTCTTGGAGTCCCTATGTTATCTGAAGTTCAACATATCAAACTCTAACATCATTACATTTTACAGGATTCATACTTTCCCCAAGAGATCCAGTGTTAGTCGATTGTACCATCAGGCTTCCGGTAATACCTGGGAGTCACACTTGACTCCTTCACTTAAAAAATATTTTATTAATACATAATACTTGTATATATTTATGGGGTACATAGGATATTTTGTTTCATGCATAGAATGTGTAATAGGTCAAGTTAGGGTCTTTAAGATATCTATCACCTCAAGCATTTATCATTTCTGTGAGTTGGGAACATTTCAAGCCCTTTCTTCCAGCTGTTTTGAAATATACAATACATTGTTGTTAACTACAGTCACCCCACCTTGCTATCAAACATCAGAACTTATTCCTTCTCGCTAACTGCACGTTTGTACCCATTAACCAGCTTCTCTTCATCCCCTCCCACACATAGACACACCCTTCCCAGCCTCTGGTAACACTCCCTTCTCTACCTCCATGAGATCAACTTTTTCATTCTATTCCCTTCCCACATTAATTATTCACCAAGCTTTGTTGATTTTCTTGTGTGTGTGTGTATGTGCAGTTCTTCTTTCTTTCATTTCCAATACTACAACCTTTTCCCAAAATTTCAACATTTCTTGCATAGATTATTGTTACCATTTTTCCTTTATACCTTGGCTTTATGCACCCCAACCCATCCTACATATAAATCATGTATTTATCTTGCTGCAAAAATATTATATTGTTCCAATTGCTCTCTTGCTCCAAAGTCATTAACATTACCGTACTTCCCAGATGAAAGGCTTATATTACTTGGTCTATAAGTCTCTGAAAAATATGTATCCTAGTTTTCCTTCCAACTTTATCTTTCACTACTTTCCTATACCATTTCTTTAGCTGATTATTATTTCCTGGATATGATATACAGTAACAACCTCATTTGTGCTATTTTCACTTTTTTGAATTATTTTTTTCTTATTTTCCATAAGGCCCCAGTTGCTGCAACCCTTTATTATGAACTCTCTAAGTCCTTGTGTGAGTGATTCCTTATTTTTAACTTCTAAGCCACTTGCCATCTGTCACATGTCTTCAGCATATGGAAGAGCAATAACAATATGCATGGTCTTCTGTCTTCCCATGTGTGTTGTAATGTTCTGAAGAAAAGACCTTTTTTCCCTTATTATCTAACATGGTATTTTGTATGCCAGTATACATATTGTCATCTTAATAAGTATTTCCTTGACGATGGTGAAGATGATTATGAGGATGATGTTGACTATGTATGAACATGGCTGCCACTAGAAATACTTTCATGGTAAACAGTCCTGGGCCCTTTCCATGCTCATGTTCATCGTCCCTCGTATTTGCCCCCAACCTGATTGGAACTTGGCAAAAGTTAAGATTTAGATAGAGAGAGAGTCTTAGAAAATAAACCAGCATATGAAAAAGTATGGGGACATGGAGAGTGATTAATGAGCAGAGCATTGAGTATTCTGTGAGTGGAGAAAATTGTTCACTTAAGAGTCTGACCAGATTGGAATTGAGTAATTAATGCAATAAATGTAATGGCCCAAGATTAGAAACAACCCAAATATCTATCAAGTAAAAAAAAATTATATATTCATGCAATGGAACATTACACAGTCATGTAAAAGAATACACACAATAACAAATAAATCTTACAGACAAAATTAATACATATTGTATAATTCCATTTATGTTAAATTAAAAAATAGGCAAGATTACTCTATCACTGGAAGACAAAAGAATCATTACCTTTAGGGTATTGACTGGGAGAAGGCATGAAAAAGCCTTCTGATATGCTGAGAATATATTATATCTTGATCTACATAATATACAAATGTAAAAACATTGAGCCATACACTTAATAGTTTTTTTCTTTTTATTGAAAATTATAACTAAATAAAGAAGCAGAAGGAAAAAGAGAATGTAGTAAGATATTATTACATACCAATAAAATATCTCTGCCATTTCTTGCTATTTTAAACAGGATTCAAACATCAGCAAAAACATAACTTCAAAGATAGCTCTTTTGTAGAGTATATGCACTCAGATGAACTTAAGGATCAATACTCCATTGTAAGGCAGAAGCTCAACATGGACTTGATTTTCCCTAATTTTATCTACCATGAGCATTTAAAACGACGAGACTCAGACACATAAGCCTCAGGAAATTTAATTATACTATAGTTATGATAAAGTAGGATCACTAATGTTCCAGTGAATTAAATCTTTGATAATACAGAAGGACTTTATATAATCAGCACCATCATAATAGGCACTCAATAAATGGTAGCTATTAATATTATTTTCTGCCAAGTACTATGCAACACATTCTGAACACATTATCTCATCTACCTCTTACTGCTGATCTCTAAGTTTAGTACTACTATATGTATTTTAAAGATGAAGTAACTGATGTTGAGAAGTCAAGTAACTTTGCCAATAACACAAATAGTAAGTGGCAGAGCCAATATTCCAAAAAGGTCTGACTGAGGGCAAAGCTTGTTTCCTGTTAATTACTGTACCCCACTGTCTCAAGACACTTGGAAATTAAAAGTAAATGTGGATGAAAGTACTTTGGGAATAAATGTTGGCCTAATAGTACTTTACATTTTTATTCTACCTATGCCCTCTCCACATAATAAAATATAGAATGAAACATCAACTATATTTATAAAAGGAAATGACACAGACAGTTAATACCTAACAGTTAAAAATAGAAATTTAACCACTGAGCTTTACTGAAGGAAATTTTAAAGGGTGAACTTCAGAAAATTAGACACTGAAAGAAATCTTGAAAGGCAAACTTTAGAAAGAAACCAGCCCCCAAGGGGAAGGTCTGAGAGACAAAGAAAAAAGGATGAACAAGGAAATGTTTAAAATGTGGGTAAATATTTTAAAAGTATATCTCAGAGAAAAGAATGATAAGTATGTTGAATTTGAAGGTGAAAATAAGAGCTAAAATAAAGATTCTGGGTAACAATCACCTATAATATGGGGATCACTAAATTTAAAACATTCTGTGGTCATATTACTGTTTGGGAGAAGAGTAAAAATGTTTAATACCATTAGCTATATGAAGTATTGTAAATTTAAGGTGATAAACTAAACGAGTAGAATAAGAGTACATAACTTCCAAAGTAATGGGAGAAAATAAGCACAAGAAGAAAAGAAGAAAACAGTTTCAGGAAAAACAGAATAAATAGAAAGCACAATGTGACAGGAGAGAAATGAAGCAAAATATACCAGTAATCATAATAAATGTAAATGAATAAAAATTGTCAATTGAAAGAATAAGATTATCACTACAATGATACCAATTGGGTATCGGACAGAGGTGGGGGGAGGGGATGGGTGTATATCTACATGATGAGTGCGATGCGCACTGTCAGGGGAATGGACATACTTGAAGATCTGACTCGGGGTGTTGGGGGTCAGGGAGGGGATGGGTGTATACCTACATGATGAGTGTGATGTGCACTGTCTGGGGAATGGGCACGCTTGAAGCTCAGACTCGGGGGAATGGGAGGGACATGGGCAGTATATCTAACCAGAACTTTTGTACCCCCATAATAAGCTGAAATTAAAAAAAAAAAAAAGAAAAAAAAAGAAAAAAAAAAGATTATCACTACGGCAGAGACTGC
>JAQIFY010005610.1:0-10919 GCA_028533085.1 Varecia variegata | reverse complement strand
ATATGTAGATAATCATATTTCTGAAATCTTTATCACTTATCAAACTGTGTAGATCCACCTTAAGTATGTTTTTCCTATCACAGTCCTATATTGTCAATTATAATCAATTTTAAGTTACTTCAGGTCAGCAATTTTGACTTGTGTGGCATTTGGTAATGCTCATTAATGCTGCCGACACTGACACTGCCTTTGGATGCAAAACCCCAGCATGTATATAATGCATAATTAAACATTCTCATCAGATTCACTGTTTATGAGAAGTCATAAAAACAAAACTTGGGGCATAATAAGTCTATCTATCTTCTAAAGATTTCCATGTACTTTCCTTTAGGAAAAAAAAGTAATAATTTATGTTGAAGTATGAACAATGAAAAACAATTTAATTAATTTATTTTTCTTTAGCTCATGTGGAGGTCCGCATGCTTTTTCCTACAATTTGGTAACTCAAATCACAGATTTTGTACTTTGATAACATATGCAATACATTTTTTAAAATTTTTATTTTTTAATTATAAATTGACAGATTATAGTTGTATTTATTTATGGGGTAAAAAGTGATGTTATTATTTATGAATACAATGTAGAATAATTAAATCAAGCTAATTAATGTATCTGTCACTTCAAATACTTATCCTTTTTTGTGGTGAAAACATTTGCAATTTACTGTCTTAGTGATTTTGAAATGTACAATACATTATTACTTTATTCACCACGTTGTGCAATTCATCTCAAGGTAAAGACAACTTTCTTCCTCCTGTCTAATTGTGGCTGCTTACCCTTTGAGCATCATTTCCACATTACCTCCACCGACCCCCAGCCCCTGGTAACCACTATCCTACTCTGATTCTTTGAGTTAGATTGTTTTAGATCCACATATGAGTGAGAAGATGTGGTATTTGTCTTTCTGTGCCTGGCTCATTTCACTTAGAATAATGTCCTCCAATTCAAAACATAAACAATATTGAAAGGGTGGCTCCATTGAACTTTATGTTGTCTTGTGAAATAATTTATTCTTCCTGTTATTTTGAAACTTGTAAAAAGATTAAAAATTGGCATTAAAACGTAACTAATATTTTTAAATGTTGCTCATAACAACATACATATTCCTCACATTTTCTTAGTATACGCCATGAAACACAATCAGACTATCCTCTCTGAAAAAAAATTGTAAAGTATTTACAGGCTGCTTTAGTTTTAAACAATATAGAGAGCCAGAGACTTAAATTATAAATCTCAGTGGGTCTGTTTCTGCCAACATTGGAATGCGGCATGGATGAGATTTACTGTGACCCAAACTGTCAACAAAATAGTTCATGACAACAGGATAGGACCACAAATGAGGGTTTTCATTGGAATAAACTCTTTGACTTATCTGTTCTTACTGTTGTCTTTAAGTCCAAGATTTGTGACAGGCCCCCAAATTGGGAATTTTAGAAAGAAAGCTTTACATAGGACTGACTCAGGCAGGGAATTGAGAATTGCTTGGTTTTGTTGTCTGTGAGATAGTGTCAGCCTATACCTAAGAGCTGAGGTATATAAATAAACCACAGTGCTGGAATGATATTATTAGGAGGTTTGCAGGGTAGTATGAAATGAGAATTTCAATTGTACTTTATCCCAGTCAAAAATGTCATGTTTTTCCTAATGCTATATTTCTCTGTAGTGAAGAGTGCTAACAGTAAATATGCCCATGTTAGCTGTTTTAATTCTTTCAGGATACAAAGGATTCCATTGATGTGATAGCACTAGAAAGGATTTAGGATCTTTTTCCTTTTTTTTTTTTTTTTTGTTAAATTATGTTTTAGGGATCATCTACTACAATCTCTTTCAGAGAAGAGAGAATTGATTTCAGTTCCAGTGAGTCTTCAAAGGGCATTCTAGGATGCTGAAATATCTGTTGTGAGCCAGAGGTGGCTTGCCTCCCTGCTGGGAGGGGCAGGACGGCTGGATGCAGGTGTTGCTCTCCTTGTAGCTCAGCTGGGCAGTTGCTAAAGAGGTGTGGCTGTTGCAGAGAAAGGAACTGCCCGTTAAACTATAGACAATGTCTGCCCTCCAGTGAGCCTCAGTCTTGTGTGTCCTAGGTGCTCAGTTTGTTGTACCAGTGAATAAACGAGACAATAAATGGATAGGATTTTGGAGTAGAAGTGGATCCTAGATTCAGGTCATTCAAAAATTTTTCTTCAGAATTCTAAGAAGAAATCATCTCTCCTTGGTTCTTAACGCAGGGCAGTGCTGTACTTTTCTGCTCACGTGGGGCACTTGGACCTGTGTAGAGACGTTCTGGTTATGACAGTGATGGGAGTGTTGGGAGTATGAGCTGCTGTGGTCACTCAGGTTCTCAAAGGGCAGAGGTGCCAATGCCCTTGATGAACAGGAAGTCCTGAATAATGAAGAATCTTTGCCTAAAATGAGAAGTAACATCCTATTGAGAAGCAGTGAGTGTCTGTCTGGATTCCCTGACAGGAAAGCTAGAGACACAAAAGTCATCACTTTCTCAAGTAATTGATTGCCTTATCCGACTTCAGGAAAAGTCTTCAGAAACAGACTTCCTTATGTGCAGCCAAAACCTTGCAAATTCTACCCATTGGTGTCAGCTCTGTCCTTCAAAGAAACAGAGACATGCCAGCTTTCACTAATGTTGCTGCTATTACTTATTTCCCAACCTCGCCCATCCTGTGACTCTTCTCCGGGTTGTCTGTATCTATTAAGGTGGGCCATTCAGAACTCGATCCAGTCCTCTAGCTGTGACCTGCCCAAGTGGCATACAGAACACATACAGCCTTAACGGTCATAGCTATCATTATTTCTGTTAATGAAATCAAGATTGGATTAATCTTTTCCAATTTGTATTAGCTTATTATCACCCAAAACTTCAAATCTTCCTCGTATAAACCATTGTCAATCTAAGTTTACATCATTCTGTACCAGGGATTAGGAAATGTTTCTGGTAGAAGGCTGGATAGTAAATTACTTTAGGTTCCACACACGATTCAGTCTCTTTCACAACCGCTCAACTCTACCATTGTAGCATGAACACAGCCAGGGACAATACAGAAATGATTGGGGTGGTTGTGTTTCAATTAAACTTTATTTACAGAAACAGGTGGTAGGATAGATTTGGCTCATGGGCCAGAGATTGTCAATCTGTTGTTTTTTTATTTTTCATTTTTAGAGATGGGAACTCACTATGTTGCCTAGGCTGGTCTCGAACCTCCTGGGCTCAAGTGATCCTCCCACTGCCGCCTCCCAAGTAGCTGGAATTACAGGCAAGCGCCACTGCACCCGGCTCAACTCCAGTTTTATACTTAAAGAATTATTAGGTTTAAATCTACATGTAGTACATCTTCATTATGTCTGTTCATATTATTTTGGTGATTTCAGCCAGTCATTCCAACCAGCTGAGAACCTCTTGAATTCTAATTCTGTTTTAATTCTAGTTCAGTTATCCAATACAAAAATTAGACTCCTTTTCAACTTTGTGTACTCTAACACATGACTTATACACATTAATCTCGTTCTTCTCCATACCAAAACAGGAACAACACCTAAACAGAAAAAAGCCTCAAAAAGACCCTATACCGTGTAACTAATTTTTTTAGTTTAAGATGATCAGTGATCTAAGTGATAAACATGTTTTGTTTAGCATAATTTAACTATCAATTAATCTATGACACTACACCAAACTTCTGTCATGGAGAGGACAATTATTCTTATTCTTTAAAAGAATTACAAGGGGATTGTCTGTATTTTCTTTCTGAAATCAAGATAGCCTCTATGACAAGTTCTTGTGGTGCCACTATTTGAATGCCAACAAATCTAATATTGGCCATATATAACAGGCTTTTAGTAAATCATCTGTTTACTCATATATTTTTGCAGTGTGCTGAGAAGAGAGGTAAATCTTACCAGCTGGCCCCCACACACACTCCTTTTGAAATATTTTCCCAAATGGGATTTTTATGCCATTGTAGCATGACTACACAAACGTCTGACTATGGTTCTGAAATCACAGTTATGGGTCCATTAACACCCTACGGGGGAAGACAAGTGGTCTGTAAATCCCTCCCTCCCTTCTCAAGGACGTCCTGGGCCACTGCTGACCTCCACCGGGCCTCCTGTAAACATTCCAAGGTAATCTCAGATGTTCATATCTTAGAGTGTTGTCAGTATTCTTTTTCTAGGGTATTCTTTTTCTATCTCGATGATCTATTATAAATAACCTTGGAATTTATGGATTTGTGTGATGCATGTGGCTGGAGAGTGGGAGTTAGTCAAATAAGATCTTTACTTGCATGAGGAATGAAATGAGGAATAACTAAGCCTTAAATATTATTTTTTTTCTGAGATACCTTACACCACACATATAGTTATCACTCGTCTGTTATTCTGGAACCGAATTGCATCCCATTTGGGAAAAAAAGCAATTTTTGGAAGCCATGAAAGATAATTCAGATCTCTTCATTATTGCATATGTTTTTGTTGTTACTATGCCCTTCACTAACCATCAGCAAAGTTGAATGCTATTTATGATCTATGCTTCCTCTGAGTCTGCAGTGATAACATAACTCTGGGATTCTGCACTGTGATAAAAATTCAGTTGGGCTTGAGACTTGAATGCATCTGAGGCATTAGAGAAGGTCTCTGTTTTGTACATTTCTTGAGTTCAATTTCCTTTAAATACATTTGTTATATCATTTGATGTTCCATTTTGATTAAAAGAAAGTGAAAGTAAGAAATTATGTAATTTTGAGTTTGTCATTTTCTCCAAGCTGTAAGCCTATTAAGTCTATTAATTCCATATTCATAGACTTTAATTTTTTTTTAAATCATACTAATCCTATCTTTTCCAGGTTAAAGACTAGTCTTGATGACAAACTAATAGAGTAAATCTAAGTGCTGTGAAAAACCAAATATTTATGTTAAAGGAATAGGAGAATCTTTTGTAATTTATTTTTAAAAGATTATTTAGTATAATACAGTGAATCATATTTAGTATAATACAGTGAATCACATCATTTGAGATATTATAATCTTTGTAGTATAATTATATATATCAGAAGATTAATTCTATTAATATTACCATAATATGAGCCTTTTAATTATTTTGATGTTGAAATAGAGATAATGTTTTGAACAGTATTTACTCTTCTAAATTTGAAGCTTACCATTATTTTTTTCTTGGAATTTCCCATGATTTTTCAGATGTTGAAGAAATATACCTATTGAGAGTATAACTTAGCTGTGTGGAAACTCAGGGTGTCTTTTCCTTGGGTTTAAATAAGACCCAATAAGTTGGAAATGTAGGAAAAAATTGAGATCTGAGAGCATGGTAGGATACTTGTATTGTTCTATTATGTAAGTTGTAGTTTTTATTTTTTAAATTAGTAATTGAGGAGAAGTATTTCGGTATGGTGACGAGGCACTGTATTGCTTGGGTATGGCACTAGACTTCAGAAGAGAAAGCTAGAAATAAAGCATTTCTTGTGCTTCTAATGACCTCAAGCTCTATCCTAATGACCAGTTATAAAAATGAGAGATGATGTGCTATAAAGTACACATATGCTTCATATTAATTTTGAATTACTTACATATTCAGTTTTGTCTATTAAAATCACTTTCTAAAAAAAATAGGTTGGCAAATTTCCCAGTTTATTAGTTTATCTATTTCTTTCAAGATAGAGGCAGGCAATATTCAATAGAGTGTTAAGAAAGGTTAAAATTAAAAGGACAGGAATTTCTAATTACTAGCAGTCATGTAGTAATTAGTAATTATCATGGAGATAATTATCAATGCATTTTTCTGTAGGAATAGTTTCAATTTTGTTTAAGTCAATCATAGCATTTAAATAATTATTTTAAGTTTTTTAGAGTTCAACTAATATTTTTATACTTCATTTTTGATGGTGAATAAAATGCATATTTTTGTTATTTTTCTATATTATAAGTTTTCCTAGGACTCCATACTTTTACCACATAAGATTCTATACTTTTTACCTTTGGCTTCTATACTTTTTTATTTTGGCATGTATAATTTTAATTGTTAATAATAGTTCAATTTTATTGATCACTGTATTTCAATTTAAAAAATGATGTATGGAATCCTTTTTCATAAAATGTTAAAAATCTACTTATGAAAGTCAAGGATAAATACTATTGAAATTAATAGAAAGCTATTATTACAGACTGTGTGTATGTTAGCTATGTTTTTAATGAAACTGTTAAAGGTATTATTGGATACAAAATTATATAAACAGGATATCTTTTCCTGGTATTTTGTGGAATCTATGTAATTACTAGTTTGTGATGGAGCAGAAGGAGGTTTGTATTTTTGAGCATGTAGCTTTCTCCAAAATTAAGCTTAGACCTGGGCAGGCTTTGGGGGTACGTATTGGCTGTCATTGGACAGGCTTTACTGACGACTGCTAATGACTGTCTCACACTCATGACCCCTCTGAGTGGCCCAGTGTTGCAAACTCTCTCTCTGTGGGCTGTGGTAGTGACTGATGTCTTATGGAAAAGAAAGATGAATCATTATCCTTTGTATATCATACCTCGTGTGGTATGAAAATTCTCCAAAATTGCTAATATATAATCATCATTAAAGTTAAGATGGAATTCACTTAAGTAAAACTGTTTTTCTTATTAGAAATCCAAAAAAAGAGGATTTAAAATTTTCTCCTATGAAAAGGATTAAGGTAAGTTCACACAGACTTAGGATATGTCCTTGAATAGAGTTCACTTTATTTGTAAAATCCACCTTTAATTATCTTATCATATAAGAAAACAATAATATGAATGATGAATTATTATATTTTATGCAGGCCAGAAAACAAAATTTTTGGAAGGAAAAAAAGCCATGTGATAACTTACAATATTATACCAAGTTTAAAAGTGTCCTTTAAAACTGATAGTAAGGCTGGGTGCAGTGGCTCACACCTATAATCCTAGCACTCTGGGAGGCTGAGGTGTTAGGTCACTTGCGGTCAGAAGTTCGAGACCAGCCTGAACAAGAGTGAGACCCTGTGTCTACTAAAAATAGAAAATTAGCCGGACATGGTGGCGTGTGCCTGTAATCCCAGTTACTCAGGAGGCTGAGACAGGAGAATTGCTTGAGCCCAGGAGTTTGAGGTTGCTGTGAGCTAGGCTGATGCCACGGCACTCTACGCCAGGTGACAGACCGAGACTCCGTCTCAAAAAAAAAAAAAAAAAAAATTGCAAATAAAATAAAGACAATTTTCAGAAAAACACAATTTAAAAAGAATCTGTTGCCAGCAGACCTGTTAAGAAATCCTAAAGGAAGCTTTTCAAGCTTGAGAGATATGATAACAGAGAAAAAGATCCACAAATAGTAAAGAAGAGCATCAGAAATTATACATATTTGGATAAATATTTTTTGTTTTCATTTCTTTAAAAGACCACTGATAGTTTAAAATAAAAATAACATCATTATGAGTATTATATTACATACAGATGTAAAATATATGAAAAGATATGAGTTGAATGAATTGGATTATATTGCTATAAGATACTTACATTTTATATGAAGTGGCACAATATTAATTTCTAAGTAATAAGTAAAGGATGAATATTGAAATCCCTATGGAAGACACAATAGATAGTTCAAAGAAATATAACTTTGAAGACAGCAGAGAAAATAAAACTAATAAAATAATAACCCCAAAGAAATCAGGAGAGGAAGAACAATGATACAAAAATTATAAGGAACAAATTAGCAAATATAGGAAGGTGCCATAGAAAATCCCAAACAAATCAATAATTGCATCAAAAATAAACTGATTAAATATTTCAATGGAAAGGTATGTATTGTCAGACTGGATAAAAAGTCAAAACTCTTATGTATGTTATTAAAAATCAAATGGGATAAATATACCATGCCAATGACAAACATCGAAAAACTGGTGTGATTTATGAATATTAGATAAAATGGAAATCAGGAAAAGAGTATTGCCAAATACAAAGGGAAAATTTTCTATCATGATAAAAGGTTGATTCATTAGCAATTCTAAAAACCCTAATATACATTCAACTATTAACAAAGATTAAAAATATATTAAATAAGGCCAATAGAACTAGAGGGAAAAATAGATAAATTCATAATTAGCAATTTTAACAACTCTCCGTAATCAATAGGAAGATCAGACAAAAAGAAGATCAGTAAGAGTGTAAGAGATTTAATCCACACTATGAATCAAATCGACATAATTGATATGCATAAAACATGACACTCAAAAATTGCAGAATATGGATTCAACAAAATCCTATCAGAAATCTTCAAATAAATTTTTTTTGGTGGGTAGAAATTAACAAGCTGATTCCCAAATGTATATGGAATGTAAAGGACCCTGAATATCCTAAGCAATTTTTGTAAAGAACAAAGCTGGGGTTCTCATACTACCCGATTTCAAGATTTACTATGATCCTACAGTAATCCCCGAAGCGTGTCCAGGCCAAGGATAGACACATAGAATAAGGGAGCGTAAAGAGTGCAGCAATAGACCCACACACAGTTGGTCTATTAATTTTTGACAGAGGTGTCAAGGCAATTCAATGAAGTAAAGACAATATCAGCAGGTAGACAGATGGAAAACATGAATTTTGAAACAATTTCACTTCATTCACAAAAATGAATTTGAGACAGATCATAAGCATAAACATAAAAGTCAAACTGATAAATTTCTAGAAGAAAACATGGGAGGATATTATTGCAACCTTGAAACAGGCAAGGACAGTATGAAAAAGCATTAATCATAAAAGAAAAATGCTGATAAATTTTTCTTCATCAAAATTAAAACCTTTTGTTCATTGAAGGACAAACTTTATTAATGAAAAAGTAAGACACCCTGCAAAAATATTTGCATTACAACTTCCTGACAAGGGCCTTGTGTTTAGAATATTTTAGGAACTCATGTAAACCAATAATTAAAAGACAAATAGGCCAATTAAAAATGGATGAAGGACTTGAAGAGACAGTCACACAAGAGAATATACAAATGAAAGTACACATATGAAAAATATTCTCACCATTACTGTTCATCAGAAAAATGCAAATTAAAATCACAATGAAATGCTATTTCTTACTCCTTCGAATAGCTAACATTAAAGACTGACCATACAAATTGTGACAAGGATGTGGAGCAATTGGAATGCTCAGATATTGCTGGGAAAATGCAAAATGGTACAAACACTTTGAAAAACTGTTTGATAGTTTCTCAGAAATTTACATATACTTTATCACCTAGGATTCCACTCCTAATTTACACAAGAAAAATGGAAATATCTGTCAACAATTGTCAAAATTGTACACAATTCTTATCGTACCTTTATGTATAATATCCCCAAACTGGAAATAACCCAAATATCCATCAATGGAAGAATAAATAATTGTGGTACTACTTGTCAAAGAGAAAGAATGAACTACTACTGACACATGTGATAACATGGCTGAATTTCAAAATTCTTATATTGAGAGAAGGAGAACAGACATAATCATCTAAAAGAAAACATGGAGGTTCTTATGGTATACTATGTTTATATGAAGTTAAAGAACTCATATTGTGATATAATCAGAATGGTGGTTCCTTATGGGTGGGGAGAAGGAGGAAAGTAGACTGAAAGGTGGCAAATGGGAACTTTTGGGGGGGGATAGAAGTGTTCTGTGTCTTGACTGGGTTGTTGGTTAAATGGGTGTTTACATTTGGCCAAACTATTAGGTTGGTGCAAAAGTAATTGCAGTTTTAGCATCGTTGAAATTTGCCATTTGAAATTAGAATACATTCTTAAATAAATCATTTTAATGCACATTTCTTGCTTTATGTTTTTTTGCTAATGACTTGTTACTTTTATTTTATATTTATTTTAGACTATGGAAATGATGTTAGACAAAAAGCAAATTCGAGTGATTTTCTTATTCGCGTTCAAAATGGGTCGTAAAGCAGGGGGACAACTTGCAGCATCAACAACAACGCATTTGGCCCAGGAACTGCTAACGAACATACAGTGCAGTGGTGGTTCAAGAAGTTTTGCAAAGGAGACAAGAGCTTTGAAGATGAGTGTGGTGGCCGGCCATCGGAAGTTGACAACGACCAGTTCAGAGCAATCATCAAAGCTGTTCCTCTTACAACTACATGAGAAGTTGCCTAAGAACTCAAGGTCGACCATTCCACCATCCTTCAGCATTTGAAGGAAATTGGAAAGGTGAAAAAGCGCGCTGAGTGGGTGCCTCATGCGCTGACTGGAAATCAAAAAAATCATTGTTTTGAAGTGTCGTCTTCTCTTCTTGTACACAACAACAACGGACGATTTCTCAATCAGATTGTGACATGCAACGAAAAGTGGATTTTACGTGACAACCAGTGATGACCAGCTCAGTGGTTGGACTGAGAGGAAGCTCCAAAGCACTTCCCAAAGCCAAACTTGCACCAAAAAAGGTCATAGTCACTGTTTGTTGCTCTGCTGCCACTCTGATCCACTACAGCTTTCTGAATCCCGGGGAAACTATTTCATCTGAGAAGTGTGCTCAGCAAATCGATGAGATGCACTGAAAATTGCAACTCCTGCAGCTGGCATTGGTCAACAGAAAGGGCTCAATTCTCCAGGACAACACCCAACCACATGTCACACAATGAAGGGTTCAAAAGTTGAACAAATTGGGCTACGAAGTTTTGCCACATTCACCTGACCTCTCGCCAACCGACTACCACTTCTTCAAGCATCTTGACTACTTTTTGCAGGGAAAATGCTTCCACAACCAGCAGGATGCAGACAGTGCTTTCCAAGAGTTTGTCGAATCCTGAAGCATGGCTTTTAATGCTACAGGAATAAACAAATTTATTTCTCGTTGGCAAAAATGTGTTGACTATAATGGTTCCTATTTTGATTAATAAAGATATATTTGAGCC
>JAQIFY010000561.1:0-14975 GCA_028533085.1 Varecia variegata | reverse complement strand
CGGGCAACAGAGTGAGACTCTGTCTCAAAAAAAAAAAAAAAAAAAAAAAAAAGAAGCTGAATGTTTGTGAAATACCTATGGTCCTCAGTATTTTTGTTGTACTTATCATAATATAGATGTCTATGCAATTCTTAATAGGATCTCAGCACAACAGAGTTGCTATAAAATAACACAGAAAAGAGGAGGGAAAAAAGCAGCAGAAAACTGTCTGTGTAGACTCTGAATATAACACTTTTAACTGAAAACCAAAATCCTTGTTGAGTTTTTGATACCTGAGAGTTTACGTTATCAAGTAAGCAAAAACGATTTTAAGTAATATCAAGTAAGCTTGATAGTAACAAAGCAGTGCATTCTTTCATTTTTTGCTTTCAAATATTGCTAAAATTGAGTGTCAAATTGCAATTTAATAGCATACTGCCTTCTTTGCCTTTGCCAACTTTCAGAATTTTAAACACACATCTGCTAAATATTTCACGATTCCTGTAATTTTTAACCATTACTTATATTTTAACCAAGCATGATAAAAAAGTGGAAGGACTTCATGTACCCTTTGGATGTTTTTATTACTTTTGTGATATGTATTTGACCGTTCTTGACCTTTGAATATTTCATATGCAAACCCTCCTTTGTGACTGTGATTAGTTCAGGATCAAGATCTCTGGGCATTTGGCCAGGAGATCACTCTGGATAAGATCTGCTAAATTAATAACATATTTGTGGAACACCTATTACTTTCAAAGAACGGTGGTACAAGAAGACAAAAAGTGTTCTTCTAGATATATCCTAGTCATGCTAACAGTGATAGTGGTTTACAATCATTTTTAATGTGTTGCCTACAAACTCTTGCCTACTGTTTACATTTCAGTAAGTTTTATTTCATTCAGCAAATACTTATGTCATCCCTCGCATGTGATGGAAATAGGTCATCTTGGATGGAAATCCAAAGGTGATTTTTTTTCCTGGGCTCTAAAGAGTGCATGAGAGACAAACATACATTAAAGTAATGTATGATATTTGAATATAGCAAATGTATAATAAGAAGCTAAAACTGGTGACCTATCTCCTGCAGCTTCATAATAATCTGCTGAGGTAAGTCAATTTTTCTTCACTACAAAGAGTTAACCATCTGCTTTTCTTGACTGGTTCTTACCCTCAGATAGTTCCAGGAATTTGGCCTAGATAGAAAGGTGGTGGATCCTGTTTATTTTGTTCTATTTTCTTATATGGACTATGTTGTAAATGTTCATTCATAGTCTAGAAACAAATGCTCTGTCACTGAGGGGTTACAAAAAAAGACTCCCTATTTCCACAATCAATCATGAAAATGTTTATAATCTAATTGGCTCATCACAAGAATTGCAGATTTCATTGGAGGGTAGCTTTACCATTTATTTGACCCACAAAGAAACTTCAGAGAAATGCAGACTGAATACAATTTTTATTGACTGTTCTTCATGAATTGGATACTCAGAGGAGTCATAGTGAGTGCACAGTCATCCAAGGACCTGCATCTCCTCATTAGGCCTCTTCATTTATTTCCTGAACAGCTGCCTCCCAAATTATTTCCTATAAGTGATCTCATGTGTGCACGTGTGTGTCTGGGGCGGGGAGGTGGAGGGAAGAAGTCCTTCGTTGCCTATAGAATAAAATCTCAAACTCTTCTATCAGCTTGACTTCTTTCCTTCCTTCACTTCTCCCTCCTTCCTTCCTTTCTTTCCTCCTAACTTAGTCAAAAGGACATTAGGTCATAAAAGGAGGAGGCAGATGGCAACAGCCCAGGGATAGTCAGAGCCTGAGCAGGGGTAGGAGACCATCTATGCGGGTGGCAGCAGCCCAGGTGGATGTCAGGAGCCCAGAGGGGTGAGGAGGAAACCTGCATGGGATGGGGGTGGGGGAGATAGGTGGCAACAGTGAAGGAAGATTGTTTATATACAGGACGATAAACCACATGAGTACATATATTTAGGACAAGGGAGCCAGGTTTCTCACTGATCAAGAAAAAAAATTACATTAATGGAAAGATAGAAAACTAAAATAAAACCTATGGTATTTAATTGGAATTGGAGCTATCAGCATGAACTCATGGTTTGTACATATAGAAATAAATATCACTGGTGAGGTGTGTGAATATTTACAGATAAGTAGATAGATAGACAAATAGTATGTACATACATGCACACACTGCCTATCTCTGCCCACTAAGAAGACCTGGAAGCATCAGCAGACCTTGGTTTTTAAATATCATCCTTCACTAAAAGGAACCAGGGCTCCGTGGACAAATGACTGATTCTAGGACTGGTGAAGGATAGGTCCAAGATGAACCTGGAATGCTTCATTGTGCCAGAAAGTAAGGAAATAGTCAAAGAAGGGTGGGAACAGGTGAGAGCTTGAAGGAGCAGAGCATTTACTGGGCAAATCTGGGCAATACGAATATCAAAGTAAATTGTGATAATAAAAGACTATACTCTATTGAATAAGATAGCAACTCATGAGCCCGTATCAACATAAACAAATAAATAGGTACAGGAGAAAGCTTTTACTTGCAATGGAATGTCAACTGATGGCTGCAGAAAGAGTGATGGAAATAAAAAAATTATAATTTGGCAATCATCATAGGAATAATTAATTCAGCCAAGAAACATCAATGTATACCAAAATCAGTATGTGAAAGTTTGATGAGTAATGGGATATTTACATAGTTTCAAATAGCTCCTTACAAAATATTTATTGATTAAAAGGGAGGAAGGAGTAACTTCATAGTGGAGAAACCTGGTGGGTATCATCTTAATCAAGTGATCAAAGTTAATGTCACATGTAAAGAAATCAACACAATCATGTGCCACCTACCTGATAGGATTCAATGAGAGATCACAGCATCACTTCTGTGGTATTTCTGGCCCTCCTTTCTCCCTACCCCACAACATAGCATACCTAAATATAATAAAGAAGAAAACAGAAAAACCGCAGTTAAGAGACATTCTACAAAATGATTCAATTGTTATTTTCAAAAGTGTCAAGCTAGAAAGGTTAAGGAAAGATCAAGATGCTCCAGATAAGAGTTGACTAAAGAGACATGACAACTAAAGGCAACATTTTATCCTGAATAAGATTCTTTTGCTATAAAAGACATTATTGGGATAATTGATAGAATTTTATTGATGATTATAGATTAGATGGTAGTAATGTGTCAGCCTTCACTTCTTGTGTTTTGAGGGCTGCATTGTGGTTACAAGAGAGAATCTCCTTATTTGCAGGAAATACTAAAGTATTTGCAGATGAGTGAGCATCTTATCAGTAACTTACTCTCAAAAGGTTCAGGGAAAAAAAGCTTGTATTATTCTCGTAATTTTTCTGTTGGTTTGAAAATATTTCAGAGTAATAGTAAAATAAACTCTTCATGGTTGGTGAGGCCCTTCATTAGCTCACCTGACCAGCCTATCTTCAATGACATCACCCCAGCCCCACTCCTACAAGCATGTATGTCCAGCTCTGGTTCTAGGGTTTGCTCATGTTACGCTCTACCCCTAGAAGTCCTTATATTAATACCTCCATTTTTGCCAGCTAAAATGCTGGAGTTTAAGAAACATTTAATTTTTTAAATCAAATTAAATCTGACTCCAACTTTAACTCCTTAATTTGGCATCAAAATTCAATCTCAGTCTTAAGTATATATTTAATAGGAAGTGCCTTACCCAGTGCCCAGAAAATGGGAAATTTTCTCTAATTTTCAGTTCATCACAGTGGCTGCAGAGATGCTCAATGCCAAGTCCAGATTACGTTTGAAGGTAGAAGGCTCCATTCTCTCTGTCATATTTACTGATGTAGGGATCTTTTTTTTTCTTCTTCTTCTTCTTTTTTTTTTTTTTTGATGCAGAGTCTCACTCTGTCACCTGGGCTAGAGTGCTCTGGCGTCAGCCTCGCTCACAGCAACCTCAAATTCCTGGGCTAAAGCAATCCTACTGCCTCAGCCTCCCAAGTAGCTGGGACTACAGGCATGTGCCACCATGCCCGGCTAATTTTTTCTATATATTTTTAGTTGTCCAGCTAATTTCTTTCTATTTTTATAGCAGAGATGGGGTCTCACTCTTGCTCAGGCTGGTCTCGAACTCCCGAGCTCAAACAATCCACCCGCCTCAGCCTCCCAGAGTGTTAGGGGGTATAGGGATTTTATGCAACAGTTCCTAAGACTGTGATGGTGTGTTCCACAGGGATACGGTCTAAAGCACTTGCAGAAAGCCCTTAACCACCAGCCCTGCAATCATTCTCCCAGGCTCACCTTCTCCCCTAGAATTGAGCCATTTCCCTTTTCTACTCCCTAAGAAAGATCCAGGGAACTTCCATTTTCAGCCCATAAGCATGAAAATTATTAATAACCATTAGAGGTAAGGGGAGTCAAACTCATGACATAATGGTTTATCTCCCAGCATATCTTGCAATGCTGGGAGGCAAAAATGCCTTTCATTCCTTTAAGTTGCCTATATCTTTGAGTATAAAGCAGTAATACTTCAAACAAATATACCACCAATGCTGCTCATCCTCTAATACAGGGGTTGGTAAAGTTTTTTAAAGTTTTAAAGTTGGTAAAGGGTCAGGCTTTACTGGCTAAGCAGTTTCTGTCCCAACTACTCAGCTCTACCATTGTAACATGAATGCAGCCATAGATAATACGCAACCAAATGAGTATAACTGTGTTCCAGTGAAACTTTATTTATGGACATTGAGATACAAACTTAGTAGAACATGCATGTGTCACAACATACTGTTCTTATTTTGACTTTTTCCCCATTTTGAAATGTAAAATCATTCTTAGCTATACAAAGAATGGGCTATACAAAAAAACTAGTGGGCTAGATCTGGCCTTTGGGCTGTAATCTGCCTATTTCTTCTCTAAGACAATCAGATGGGAGCTTCAACCTAAACGTTTCCGGAATTCAGAAGTATCTCCTTCCATCAATAACATATATTTGTGCATTTATCATAGCTTTTACTTCTTTCTGTCAAGAATCATTGTTCCCTGTGCATTCACAATCCAGATGCTTGTGCCCTCTTTAAGAGAAAGAAACATGTCATGAACTTCCTTTGAGCCCTCACAGAGCCTAGGTGTTCAAACTATGATATTTTGATTGAGTAAAACCGAGTGGTGTAGAGAAGTGGTGGAAGTTGAACAGACAAAATAAGTTTCTTATGGAATAACATCTGCACAAGGCTGGCTTTGTTCTGGTAGAGGGCTGTGAGTTTTGTTATAGATGGTTTATGATTATTTACATGTGCTCTCTTCTTCCTAATTATCTTTGTTTACTTGTTGAGTTGCTTCCAAGATAGTACTCTGATGACACGGGCTGTGTGAAGAACTCTGCATTCTCGAGTCTCAGCAGGAAAACTAAGGTTTCTGAGATACATGTTTTTTAAATTTTTTATTCTATCCATCTTTAATATTGTTAGAAAAGCTGGAAATATGATTTTTGTATGTATTTTTAAAGACTAAAAACCTTGAATCTATTTTCTTTTCTTTCTATATGTGTGGTTCATTTGGTTCATATGTAAATATGGCTCTTAGAAAAATTAACATGATCCTTTCTTCTGTTTTGTATGTCATTAACTCTGCACAATAATCATATGAAGCAGGTAGGACAGGAATAAAGTCAAGACTCTTCCAGGGGCCGGGTGTGGTGGCTCACATCTGTAATCTTAGCATTCTGGCAGGCCGAGATGGGAAGATTGTTTAAGTTCAGGAGTTTGAGACCAGCCTGAGCAACAGCGAGACCCCGTCTCTACTAAAAATAGAAAATCAGCTGGGCATGGTGGTGCAAGCCTGTAGTCCTAGCTACTTGGGAGGCTGATGCAGGAGGATCACTTGAGCCCAGGAGTTTGAGGTTGCTGTGAGCTAGGCTGATGCCACAGCACTCTAGCCCAGGTGACAGACTAAGATTCTGTCTTTAAAAACAGAAAAAGAAAAAACAAAAGACTCTTTCAGGTACAAGTGATTAAAAAAAAAAATAGCCCAAGGTAGTTTAAGCCCATGAGGGATGGATCTTTCTTCCACCTATGGCTCAGCGCAAGGACTCAAATGAGATAGTCAGAATCCTCTTGTTCTGTTCAGCTGTTTGGTTTTGTGTATTGCTCTCACTTTCTCCCACTATAGACAGGTTTCCTCCCAGTTGAGGGAGGAGATAGCCACTAGTAGCCTCAATTTTACATCATCCCAGCACAAAGACACCAAATGCAAAAGAAAGCATTCTCCACTAACTGTACTTAGAAAATCCTCAGAGGACTGTAATTATCGGCCCAACCAAGACTACTGAATGGGAGAAACGTAGTTACCCAGAAAGGGATGCTGAGCACATAATGAATGTTCTCTGAAGTGGGTATAATGACCATGTACATACCTATGGAAAAGGCACAGAGAAATGAAATAACTTTTCCAAGGTCACACTGGTTTATTGGTGGGAGAGGTAAAACAGAATTTCATGCCTCCTCACTTTTACCGTATACAATGCCTCTGCTCTTGCTGGTATAATCATGTTATTTCCTTAGTATATCTCTTTCTTACCATTTCAAAAGAAAAGCTAGACCTACAAGTTTTCATAAACACTGTAATGTCATTGTATTACATTTATTTCTTTGTCTCCTACATATACACTAATAGCTTTACATTCAAGGGACCATAATTATACCTGCCTATTTGCTTCAGTATTGGTCAATAACTCTGGCCTTGTAAAATAATCTAAAGGTTTTCTGTAGCTTTGGTTTTGCTCCCACACATTCTAGGCATTTTATATCAGCATTTTAAGGTTTTTTCAAACAGGTTGATCTTTAGAAAGAATACAAAAGTTTGAATAAACATATGTTGACAGGCAATTATTCCTTTCTTTAATATAGTCCTTAATTTTTTGTGATGTGCCTAAACATAGTAAAAAGATTTATTGTTCAAATGGCTCATCTTTCTGTAAGTAGACAAGTGGCTGATTTGTTGGAAAGTGGACTTGACCAAGTGCCAGCAAATGTGGATCTGTGAATTGCTAGTTTACAAAAACTAAAAAACACCTAGCTTTAAAAAAAATCTGCTTTGTCAATTACTAGTTGTATGGCTGCCCGCAAATGGTTTAAACTCTGAGCCTTAGTATTATTCTCACTTGCAAAAGAGGGGTGGTACCATGGCCTCATTTTGGTACTTAGAGCACAGTGTAGGCTGAATTTTTTTGTAAGTTACAAAATGGCATATTAATATCAGTACTACATTTGTTTGAAATCCGGCTTTTCCTAGGACCTCAACAAATAGAGAGAGACACATGTGAAAACTGTTAGCTTTAATGAGAATATTATTTTGGAAGAATTGAGTCAATTTTTTAAATTATTCAACCCAGAATGTCCTAATTAGGAAACATATACACAGATACATACAACTGGAAAGCAAAAATGTTTCTCCCAGGTTTTTCTAAGTTCCCTGGTACATGTTTTATTTTTATATGTTATATTGTGCCTAGTTTCATGTGCCTTTGCCGTGCTGTCAGAAATTCTCTTTCTGAAACAAAGAAGCTGCAATGAGAACAGCGTTTATAACTTCTCGCTCATCACAAATTTTCCTTTCAGAGATTATAGCTCAGGATCTTCGGAGCCGCGTGCCGGAAACCACCCAGAGGTGCGCAGCGCCTCCTCCCGGGAGCGTGGGCAGAGCCAGCCAGGAGTCAGTGGCTGAGGGCTGACTGCAAGTGTGACAGTCCCCACGGCTCAGTGTCTTAGAAGCACCTCGGGTGTTTTCCGTACAGGTACCAACCCGGGAAAGTCGAGACTTGGCTCCCTAACCCTTCTAGCTCGCTTGACCCAAGAACACGACCACAACCCGGTGTAAGCGTTCCCGCGGTGGGGGAAACCGCGCTCCGTGGGCGGGGCTTCGCTCTGTTTAAGGCACCTTACTCGAGGGAACAGCTAGGGCTCTGTGGGCGGGACTACACTAGAGGGGTGGGAACTCGCTCTGTGGGCGGATTACGCTCTGTGGGCGGATTACGCTCGGTGGGCGGGGCTTCATTCTATTTATGGACCGGGCTCTGTGGGCGGGACTACACTCGATGGGCGGGACTACGGCTCGTGAACGGAATTTTCACTGGCTACCTCCTCTCGGAACTTCCGGGACCCTGTACGTACAGATGACATCACCTGGAGTTTAAGAAGGTGCACGCGGATATCCACGGTTTGGTGAGAGGTTAATAAAGAAATTTTTCTGGGGGTTGTTGTGAAGTTTACTGGGGTTGGGGCGGCCTTGGGCGGGCTTCGTGCCGCGGTGGTCCGGAGGCTGGATTCCGTCGCGCTGTGCCTCACGCAGCCCTATTGGGCAGCAGGCCGAAACTCTGGTAGCTGTTGGTGTTGCCCAGACCTGAGCCTCAGGTAGGCACGCAGGAAGCGGACCGGGAGGGTGGCTGTGAAGGGGATTCTGGGGCCAGCTCCTGTGGAAGGAAGGGCTGGGAGAGGCGGGAAGGACAGGGGAGTCAAGCTGTGATGTTTGCTCCCTGGTGAGCCCCAGAGCTAGAGCTGCCTCGAGTGGGGCCAAGACAGCCAGGTCTTTCTGCCCTCATGGGTTAGCCAAGGATGAAGGCTGCCTGGGAGCGGTGGCCCTTGGGACAGGCTGGTCTCTGCAGCTGTGACAGTCCCTAAAGGGGCCTCACCCAACGGATGGGGAGCAAGAGAGGGGCCTTCCTCTCTTGGCAGGGTCCCCAGTTTTGGGCTTTCATGATCGCAGTTTCCACGTGGTTATCAGAGAATTTCCGTACGCCCCCAACAAGGGTATTAGCTTCTCCGCGAACCTTGCTTATATCCCCAACTCTAGTAGACCTCTTCCTCTTGCGTCCCCACTTGTATGCTATCTGTAACAACACCTATGTTCCATATATATGTTATATATAGTATCATATGTAATACATATTATACCTATCATGTCTATTTGTGTATGTTCTGTATATATCGCTTAACATTAGGTGTTTGTGTTTATGTTCCATATATTTTTAATCTATACACACATTTTTATCAGTTCTGTACCACACCTGACACATAGTAATTGATTAATAAATACTAGATGAGTGATTGGGTTTTGGTTACTATTAGGCTTTTAGATTACTTGATTTGAGGAGTTTTATTATGTGTTTTGCTGCTTCTGTGATAATGTTTTTAAGTAGTACTGTTGGGTTTCAGAAGTGTTGCTGCCTCTGAGGCTACATTGAGGGAAGAGAAAAATTTTGGTCAAGAGATACTAAGTGAGCAAAGGAAAGAAAGAATGTGCAAAGTGTCTTCATAGAACAGTCAGTAGTCTAGACTGGCTAGTGCAGTGTGTATATAGAGGTAGCAGGAGATGTGTTTGACAAATTTAGGCTAGATTCAGGGTAGCAGTAATATTCTAGGCCAAGGCATATTGCCCCTTATGCATTGGGAGAGCCATTGAAGGTTCTTAACGTTGGGAAGTTTCATCACATAGCACTGTGCCAGATAGCCATTTGTGCAGATGGCTTAAGCCAGGGGTTGGCAAACTTTCTATAAAAGGTGAGACAGTAAGTATATCTTAGGCTTTGTGGGTCATAGTTGTACTAGGAAAGCAGCTGTAGACAATACATAATTGAGTGGACGGAGCTGTGTTCCTATTAAACTGTAGTTACAAAGACAGGTTTCTGGCATGATCCATCCATGGGCATAGTTTGACAACCTATGGTCTAACCTAATGGACCTTGGGACTGAGCAGTAACTCCATCCTGAACCAGGCAATACCACATCATGTCTTTGTATTGCTTTTTTTGAGATAGAGTCTCACTCTGTTGCCCGGGCTAGAGTGCTGTGGCGTCAGCCTAGCTCACAGCAACCTCAAACTCCTGGGCTCAAGCAATCCTTCTGCCTCAGCCTCCCAAGTAGCTGGGACTACAGGCATGTGCACCATGCCCGGCTAATTTTTATATATATATTTTTTTAGCTGTCCAAATCATTTCTTTCTATTTTTAGTAGAGACGGGGGTCTCACTCTTGCTCAGGCTGGTCTCGAACTTCTGACCTCGAGCGATGCTCCCACCTTGGCCTCCCAGAGTGCTAGGATTACAGGCAGGAGCCACCGCGCCCAGCCTGTATTGCTTTTTTATTTATACATGAGAGGCAATATTACATGATATTAGCTCTGATCTAGTCACCTGACTTTAAGTCTTGGCATCCCCTGGTTACTAAAAGTGTGGTGTTGGGCAAATTAACTTCTCTTTGTACCAGTTTTTATCTGTAAAATGGGGATAATAGTACCTCCCACAGAGGATTGTTGTGAGGTGTAAATTAGTTAAAACATATAAAATGTTATTATATAGTGCTTGTACATATAGTAAAAGCCCAATAAATATTAACTATTAATATTTTTTAAATTGTTTTCACATGTATTACTAAAGACAGATTTGAGAGATGTTTCTAAGGTAGACTTTACCAGCTTAATGCATGTCTAGCTACAGAGCGAAGAAAATATCCAAGGTTTCAAGGCAAGAGCCATTCACATAGAGGTGATATGGAAGTCATAAAAGTAATTTAAGTGGCTGAGCATGGTGGCTCACACCTGTAATCCTTGCACTCTGGGTGGCTGAGGTGGGAGGATCGCCTGAGGTCAGGTGTTTGAGAACAGCTTGAGTAAGAGTGAGACCCTGCCTCTACTAAAAATAGAAAAATTAGCTGGGTGTGGTGGCGCTTGCCTGTAGTCCCAGCTACTTGGGAGGCTGAGCCAGGAGGATTGCTTGATCCCAAGAGTTTGAGGTTGCTGTGAGCTATGATGATGCCACTGCATTCTAGCTAGGCAACATAATGAGACTCTATATCCAAAAAAAGAAAAAAAGTAATTTAAGGGAGAGAGGGAGGTAGGGAGTCGAGGATTAAGAACTGATTTTGATGGGATGCACAGGAGAGAAAGTGGAAAGAGTAAAAAGGAATGAAAAAGAAGTCAAGAAGGAGACAGAGTCAGTTCCTAAAGTATGACAGGAACCAGAATAGTGCAGTTTGTAGACGAGTAGAGGGATAGATGGTGATGGTTAACCTCATCAGAGATGCTGCTGAGAAAAAGTAGTTGTGCTGGTAATATGAATGAATTCAACCAGCAGATGTTAATTGGGTGCCTCCTGTGGGCCAGGTGCTGGGGATGCAGAAAAGAATTAGATACAATAGTAGGGGTAGACAGGGAAGTAATTTAATACATGCATCAACTTCTAAAATAATCAGGAGTAAGATGGAATTTCATAGACTTAATTGGTACCTTTACTTTAAAAATTAAAATGATTTAGTTCATAAATGTAGGGAATTTAGTTGAACTTATTTTCTTTCTTTCCTAGACAATGGCCAAGAACAAATTAAGAGGACAGAAGTCCAGGAATGTATTTCACATAGCCAGCCAAAAAAACTTTAAGGCTAAAAACAAAGCAAAACCAGTTACCACTAATCTTAAGAAGGTGAGTATTAGTAAAGTACTCTTCTTGACTTAAAGCACAGTTATAAGCTACTGAACTAGATATATTATTTTAAAAATATATTTTTTTAGCTTTTCATACAAGGGCAAGATGATCTTAAACATTTGCTTAAAAAAAAATGAAGGATAACCACCTTTCCTTGAATCCAAATGTAAGAAAAAAGCATTTTAACTACAAATATGTGAAGCTCCATGTAACAGTTTAATAGCTTTATTAGAGCATAAAAATCATTAAAAACCACAGCATGGGAAACAGCTCTCATCTCTGAACTCATAAACATCCAAGAACGTATTAATAGAGCCAAGACATGGGATGTCAGTGAGCACCCATTCTATTTTCTCCTTAGTAATTCTTATCTGTCTGAAGATAACTGAAATTCAAAATCCTGTTATGATAAAATATTTTATTTTGTGACATGCAAAATTTGAAAAGAAAGGAGTTTCTTTCTTTGTTTATATTTCAAAATACTTGAGAAATTTCTTCATCAAGATTAAGTAGATTCTTTTAAGAAAATGTTTTCAAGTGTTGGTAGTAGGTGGAGTTAGCTCTCTAGGACTCAGTAATTATCATAATAGTCCATAGGAATGTAACATTTTATCTTCCAACTTTCATGAGCTAGTCAGTTACACGTTTTGGTTGAGCAGTTTTATGATTTTGTAAATGCTAAAAACGAAATAAAGCTGGATGATGTGATGGGGGTTTGGGGATGACAACTTTACATTGGATTTTGCTCATAGGTGACACTAAAACTAAGACCAGAATGATAAGGAGCTGGGAAGTGTTGGGAGCAGTGTGTGCTAGGCAGAGATAATAGCAAGTGCAGAGGCTCTGAGCTATGGAAAAGCTTGGTATACTTGAGGAAGATTATTTTGTTTGGATGGGAGGTACCAGAACCTTCACATGTGCTGGTAGGTGGGATCTAAGAGAGATCCGTGGGTGGGCAGCATAAGGTGCAAAGGAGCTGAGGGTTTTGAAGGAGAAATTGTTTGCTAGCAGCAGTGAAGAACAAGACCACCAGCCCAACCTCTTATACTCGAAAGAGGAGGACTGCAAGGGAAGCTGTCCTCAGGGAAATTCCATTAAGACAAAAAGGTTAAGGAAGGATTCAGAGACGTACTGTTAGAAGACATTAAAAGTATTCGATCTAGGTTTCTTTTTGTATAGATAAGGGATGACAGCACCATAGCTCAGAAAAATCAGTCACTGTAAGAATACAGGAAAAAACAAACTCAAGTTTCTCCTGTTCTTTCTCTCACATAGACACTCACCACTTCTGATAGAAGATTTGTGGGGGTTTTCCCCACACCAAGCAATTCTGCAGGTGAATCGCCAGCAGGCACCAGCTGGCTGTCCTCTAATTTAATTCAGATCCAACACTGTCTACCTGGAGATGGCATCAGACCTCCCAGGTTGAGGGTTCAGTCCCCACAAGACTGCCCCCTACTTGTGATGCCAGTTGCAAGCCCCAGATTGTTTTACCTGAACTTCTAATCTCCATAACCCCCTCCTTGGGTTCGATTAATTTGCTGGAGCAGCTCACATAACCCAGGAAAACACTACTTACTTTTATTGATTTATATGTTATGTTATAAAGGATTTTATTAAGGTTGGTGTAAAAGTAATTGCAGTTTTAGCATTGTTGAAATTTGCCATTTGATATTGGAATACATTCTTAAATAAATGTGGGTATGTTATACATCATTTTAATGAGCATTTCTTGCTTTATGTTTTTTTTGCTAATGACATTACTTGCCACTTATATTTATTTTAGACTATGGAAATGATGTTAGACAAAAAGCAAATTCGAGCAATTTTCTTATTCGAGTTCAAAATGGGTCATAAAGCAGCAGAGACAACTTGCAATATAAACAATGTATTTGGCCCAGGAACTGCTAATGAACGTACGTACAGTGCAGTGGTGGTTCAAGAAGTTTGGCAAAGGAGATGAGAGCCTTGAAGATGAGGAGCGCAGTGGCCGGCCATCAGAAGTTGACAACAACCAGTTGAGAGCAATCATTGAAGCTGATCCTCTTACAACTATACAAGAAGTTGCTGAAGAACTCAATGTCAAGTGTACTACGGTTGTTCAGCATTGGAAGCAAATTGGAAAGGTAAAGAAGCTTGAAAAGTCAGTGCCTCATGAGCTGACCGAAAATCAAAAAAATCATCGTTTTGAAGTGTCATCTTCTCTTACTGTATGCAACAACAATGAACCATTTCTCGATTGGATGGTGACATGCAATGAAAAGTGGATTTTATATGACAACCAGTGAAGACCAGTTCAGTGGTTGGACCGGGAAGCTCCAAAGCACTTCCCAAAGCCAAACTTGCACCAAAAAAAGGTCATGGTCATTGTTTGGTGGTCTGCTGCCGGTCTGATCCACTACAGCTTTCTGAATCCCTGCGAAACTATTATATCTGAGAAGTATGCTCAACAAATCGATGAGATGCACCAAAAACTGCAATGCCTGTAGCCGGCATTGGTCAACAGAAAGGGCCCAATTCTTCTCCATAACAACACCTGACCACAGGTCACACAACCAGCGCTTCAAAAGTTTAACGAATTGGGCTATGAAGTTTTGCCTCATCTGCCATATTTACCTGACCTCTCACCAACCTCCTACCACTTCTTCAAGCATCTTGACAACTTTTTGCAGGGAAAACACTTCCACAACCAGCAGGATGCAGAGAATGCTTTCCAAGAGTTTGTGGAGGCCGGGCGCAGTGGCTCATGCCTGTAATCCTAGCACTCTGGGAGGCCAAGGCGGGTGGATCACTCGAGGTCAGGAGTTCAAGACCAGCCTGAGCAAGAGTGAGACCTCGTCTCTACTAAAAAAATAGAAAGAAATGATCTGGCCAACTAAAAATATATATAGAAAAAATTAGCTGGGCATGGTGGCACATGCCTGTAGTCCCAGCTACTTGGGAGGCTGAGGCAGTAGGATCGCTTAAGCCCAGGAGTTTGAGGTTGCTGTGAGCTAGGCTGACGCCACAGCACTCACTCTAGCCCGGGCAACAGAGCGAGACTCTGTCTCAAGAAAAAAAAAAAAAAAAAAGTTTGGAATCCTGAAGCACGAATTTTTACACTACAGGAATAAACAAACTTATTTCTCGTTGGCAAAAATGTGTTCATTGTAGTGGTTCCTATCTTGATTAAAAAGATGTGTTTGAGCCTAGTTATAATTTAAAATTCACGGTCAGAAACCGCAATTACTTTTGCACCACCCTAAGAGCTGTACAGCCAAATGGAAGCTGCCTAGGACAAGGGGTGTATGCGAGAAGGGGCATGCTACTCTGCAGGGACCTCTGTGTGTTTCACTATCCAGATGCTCTCCAAACCCTATTCTTTTGGTGTTTTATGGAGGTTTCATTATGTAGGCATGATTGATTAAATCTTATTGGCCATTACTCATTAATTTAGCCCTCACCTTGTCACCCCTTCCTCTCCCTAAGCTAAAAGTCCCAACCCTCTAACCCTAAAGAAACCTTAGCCATAAGCCATCTCATTAGCATT
>JAQIFY010005609.1:0-10919 GCA_028533085.1 Varecia variegata | reverse complement strand
AGAGCAGTAACCTGCCATCTACACTGGGCTGCATCTCTGGCATGTAGCTGTTTTGAATTTCTATACTCTTGTGCAAACAGGCTGTTAGTTTTGTTCCAGAGAATTACAGGGCATATTTGCTCTTCTTGAGGGAACAGCTGGCATGCGCTCTGTGGAGTCTGCTCACACCCTGGGTTTATGGTGGGCTTGTCTCTGGCTGCTATTAGCAGTGGGGGATCTGTCTGATCTGGGGTGAGCAAATAAGGGAGTGCACTGAAAATCAACCCCTGGATTCTTGTTTATTAGCAACTTCTAGCACGGATGTCATACGGTACTCACCAAGGTGAGAGATGGGATGACACATCGATATGCCCACATCAGCCAGCCTTTATAGAATGCTCATCACATGCCAGGATCCTTTAATTCTCACAATTGAACTGTAAGTTAATGGATTAAGCCCATTTAACAGATGAGGAAACTGAGACCCAGGGACATCAAGAAACTTGTCAATTAAAAAAAAGCCTAATAAGTACTGGAGGCAGACTATAGCCTTTGTCCCCTTGTATGTTTGATGCCAAAGCTGTCATTCGTCACCACCACACATACCTGCATAGCATCTATAGAGTTTTGCACCTATGGGGGCCTAAAGTGGTTGGAAAATGAAGGTGAAGTCTTTGCTCCCAGGAAGTATATAGTCTAACATGGGACACACATGTGCGCAGTATGATTCATTATAATACTCGATATCTCAGAGAGAGCAACAATGACTTTTTTTTTTTTTTTTTGGCCTGGCGCTGTCCTAAGAGATTTATGAGAATCAGCTCTAATTTCTCAACATGGCTACATAGTAAATTTTTTGAGAAAACAGAGACTGAGAGACCAAACTTTCTGTAGTTAGTAAGTTATTAGAGTCTTGATTCAAGCCCAGGGGGTTAACTCCAGGGTCATAGTCACTGTGGGCAAGGTTAAGAATAAAAGAAAATCAAATACTGTGGGAATCCAAAGGTAGAAGCCTTTAAAATTGAAAGCCTGACTGTCCTAAATCCTTAGCACTGACTCCAGTAAAATTTCCAGCCAACCCCAGTGATCTAGAAGAACAGTGCAGTGTGAGATACTGGAGACAGTGTGGTGTGAGC
This sequence comes from Varecia variegata, assembly GCA_028533085.1. Lineage (NCBI taxonomy): Eukaryota > Metazoa > Chordata > Mammalia > Primates > Lemuridae > Varecia > Varecia variegata. Next base: position 9,804 of record JAQIFY010005609.1, on the reverse strand, counting down.
AAAATAGCAAGGGGCGTCCGACCCATCTCTTCCTCTGGGTGAGCTTTGTGGCCGCTGTAACTAAGGAGACCACACTGGCTCTTTCCTCTTGGTCCTGCCTACTGTCACTGAAAGGAGCTCACAAACCTGGTTTATGATTAAGAGATAATATTTGTTTTATTGCTTGTTTCTGGGAGGATACTAACAGATACTAACAACACCCATAGAAGCTGGGAAAGTTATTACATAAAAGCTTCAGAAAAATCTCAAAAGTTATCGAATTTCACTGAACTACAACTGGGCTGGTTCATTTTTTCTCATAGTCTCTTCATAGGCATACTTATGTAATTATTTGTTCATCAATATATTTATTTATTTGATATTTACAAAAGTCTTCTTTTATTTACTACAGTTCTAAAGAGAAAGAAAAGAGAAGCAGTTTAAACACAGCCAGCTGTCTCTCCCTGGTGGATTTCCAGCTCAGTTTCTTTTCTTGGGGCTTCGTGGCAGAGTGAAAGGACCCTCGGTCTGAGTGTCAGGCCAACACCACTGTTTATTCACTGTGTGATTTGGGCAGGTCTCCTCCCTTGCTGGGCTCCATTTTTTTCTTTCTCTCTAAAACTAAGGGTTGGACTAAGCCATTGAGCTCTGCATTCCGGGAAAGGTGACTGGAGGCTGTGGAGTTACTGGAGAGAATGTGGGAATCCACATGTCGGACGACTGTGAAGGTTGAACAAAATAATATCTCACATGCATCCTTTATATATGTGTATGAAGATACTGTTATAACTAGCAAAATGCAATTAAGTGTGTTATGGAATTTTTCCTAACTTAGATCTTCATAATTTTCTTAATTAAAAAAATTAAAGTATAACTGAATTTTTGCTAATTTTGGTCATTATGATGTTCTTAATCAACATACACTAAACATTCTGTTAACATGAGACAGGTCTTCATACATCTTTAATATTGAGAATGGGTCTCTTAACTGCAAAGGTTGAGAATCAAAGGTTCTAATGATTTATTGGGTCATTTCTGGGCTAGTGTTTTGGGATTCTAAATTGCAGTGTCCAGAACAGTAGCTATTAGTTACATGTGTTTATTTAAATTTAAATTAATTAAAAAAAATAGAGTCAGTTTCTCTAGCCACATTTCAAATGCTCAATATCGACACGGGTTGGTGGCTATTGTATTGGACAATGTCGGTAATAGAATATTTTCATTATTGCAGAAAGTTCTATTAGACAGTCCTATTCTAGGAGAACTGAATGGTCTTATTAGATGTTTTCCTTGACATGAAATGGTCTTATCACATAATTCTTAGAAGAATATGAGTTTGAGTCTTGAGGCATTTAGTCTTTGGCTCTGTCATTGAAGGGGGAAAAATACATGCCAGTGAGCGGGAGTGGTTAAGAAGCCTGGCAGATGGATTCACCCTTCATGAGAGAGTTTGCTTCTGCACCTTTGATTGCACTGGGTAACATGATGCTTGCAAACAGCCTTGCACACCAATGAGCGTCAATTAAGCCACACCCCCTCCAATATCCTCACCCACCAGATTACTGTGAAACTCAGAAGCCTGTGCTCAGGATCTGGATAAAGCCAGACACCAGGACTTTGCTGGTTCCCAGCCCAGAGGAGCCACTACGAAGAGGAAGAATGGAGAAGCCACCTAAAGCCAAGTAACATATTTCCTTCTCTGAACAGGAAGGCTTCTGGGTGTGGCCAGAGCCAGGGGGCTGGGGCTGGGGGTCTCTCCTCAAAAATCTTCATAGGTTGTTAACTAAGACTTAAGGCTTAGGAGGAAAAAGTCATGGGCCAGGAGGCACAGCTGGGCCTGATCATGCACTTAAAACACATTTTTCCTCTTCTGTTGAGTAAATACATAATCTTCATTGTAGAAAATCTGAAAAATATAGAAGTTAAAAGAATTTTAATAATCACTCATATTATCATTAGAATTAATCATTGTTAACATTTGAACATTAAAAAAATTTATTTTCATTTCTTAAACTGGACTATGATATAAAGGGTAGCAAATGCTTTTTTGCCTGAAACCGGGGCTTTTTCTTATTTAATTGCACGGGCTGCCGCTCAGTCTCAGGTCTCAGTTTGTCAATGAGGGTTGATCTTTGCAGCTCTTTGGCAGGAATGATGTCCATTGGCCCCACTCACAGGCTTGTTTAGGAAGCTCTGCTGGGGCTAAAACTTTGCCCTCATGACCGTGATGGCCTTTGGGGGTTATGGCCTCATGTGGTTCAGGGCTGGCCTTGGCTTTTCATTTTGTTTGGGGCTGGGTAAAATGGATCATGGACACATGTGTCTCTTTTCATCTGCAAAGTGATTTGGTAGAATTGCATAGGGACCTCGTGAGCTCAGAGAGGGAACACGATTGGGGTTCTAGTATAGAATCGGGCTGCTCAGTCACTTTTTAAATTCAATCATTTATTAAATGTTTATTGACCACCGTTGTGAGTACGATGCTTTACTACGCACTGGGTCCACAAGAATGGAGCAGACCAGATTCTTCTCTGAGAACTTTCACAGATTAGTGGTGGTGATCAATAATGAAATAGACAATCACAATTTGGGTGTTGCAAGTATGACAGAGGTAAGCTCAGGGTACTATTGGAGCCTACGTAGGGAGAGACACTAAATCCATCTTGAGGGATCAAGGAAGTCTCAGAGGATGCGCATCTAAGCTGAGAAGTGAAGAATGAATAGGAAATAACATTCTTGAACGTGGAAGTGAAAGTGGGGGTGAGGGAGAATGTTCTAGGTGGAAGGTCTAGGCAGCAAGAGTAAAGGTGGAGAGGGAGAAGCAGGATGTATTTGGGAACCACAAGTTCAGTAAAGTATGTCCTACGTCCATTTTGAATATTTTGCTGGCAAATGCCTGGACAATTATGTTTGTTTCAAGGTTGGCCTGTGTGGATCTCTGAGAGCACATTTCCCTTCCTCCCCAAGTGGGGATGCTGTCTGTTCCTACAGAAGACTCAGGTCAAGGCTGCCTTCTTCAGGCAGCCTTCCTAGATTTCTTCTGGTGGAAGTAAACTCTCCCTCCTCTGAATTCCCAGAGTGCTCTGTCTTGCTGGAACTTTCCACCTTATGCAGACGTTGCTTACGTGTGCCTTTCCCTCTGCCTTCCTGAACCATAGGCCAGTCTAGATCAGGGAGAGTCTAACTGTTTTCTAGAGTCTTACACGGTGCCTGAGACAAAGACGTACATGTGTGCGCAGGGAAAGCTGGTTCATGATGGGGACTGGTCTTCTGTGCTGCCATCTCATGTACTTTTTGAGATTTTATCCTATTTATTCTCTCCCTCATTGCAAAGTATCCTTTTCCTTCCATGTGTCTGCTCTGCTCTCTTGCCACAGTCAGGCTCAGGATAATTTTCGGAAGAGGATAATGGCAATTGATCCAATTTATTCATGCAGATTGGATTCATCAGGATGCAGGTTTTAAGTGGCATTATAAATAGTTCCTGGAGTAAGGGCTCTGCTATGAGTGAAGAGAGAGCAGAACTTCTCATGTGCGGAGCAACGCTTTAGTGTTGTGGAGGGATTTTAGCAGGGCTTGTGTCTAACCATTGTGCACCTGTATGGCTGTACTAGTTGTTCAGTAATGAAATACTTCCACACCAGTAGGTTCACAGCTCCTGCCTTGAGCCCACGGAGTCCCCTTCTGACACCCAGGACCCACTTGCATCCAGCAATGAATAGGTTAATGCCTGACGTAGAAGGGGGTCTTCGGGATCCTGTGCTAGTGCATGGCTGAGGCATTCTGATAGGTCAAGTCCATACCCCTGCCCTTGGTATTTTAACTATCACCCTTGCTTATCAAGTATACGTCTCTTTGTGATATTGAGGTTTGAGGGGGCGCATTTAGGATAAAAGAGAGCTGATTAGGAGACCATACAGTGTAGTGATTCCAACCCACTGATTTGATCTTTTACTAACTGCATCAGCTAAGGCACACTGCTTCACCTCTGCTTCTTGGTTTTCTTGTCTGTAAAAAAGGCTATGAATTCATCCTTCTATCCATCCATCTACCCACCCACCCATTTATCCATCTGACAAACAACTGTGCCAACCTGGAAATACTGCCTAATGGTGACCAGACAAACATTCAGCGGATTCAGTTTGGGGGACTAGCTGTGAATCTAGTTTTCAAGGTCAAATGAGACATTGAGAGTGAAAGCCTTTTGAAACCGGAAAGGCCTTGGCTGATGTTGGGGTGATCACACATCAATAGTGTCTACTCAGAGAACAGGCTAGGGCACTGCTGTGCACTATGACATTCAGTAAGGCCCTTCAGCCTGTCAGGTATTCATGACATGTGTCTAAGTCCTGCATAGTGCCAACAGGACTGTATGTCAGTTTTCATTTAACTATTCGTTGAGAACCTTCTTGTTCCAGATGTTATTTTTTTCCCCCAAAACATAAAGAGCTCTATGGTCTATACTGAATGTAAAAATAATGCACAATCTTTATAAAAATGCAAAACAATACAGGAGAAAGTAAAAAGACAAAAGTAAAATTAATCCCAAATCCCATCTCCCAGAGGTAAATACTTACTTTTGATGAAAAATCCCTTCAGGCGTCTTTCTATGCATGTATACTTTTTTTTTTTTTTAAGATAAACTGTACCATTTTACTCATGCTGTTCTGTAGCCTACTTTTCCTCTGAACATTATCAACACAATGTTCAGAGAGCTCTATTACTGGGTGGATGATTGAAAAGAAGTTTTTAATATTAAAAGGGGCTGTGGTCTCTTTGGTTTCCTTTATCACAGCATTCTAGGATTCTGTGAGTGTTGAATCCTCTTCTTGTACTTTCTCCTTGAACTAATAAAGTTTGTGCTTAGGTCTTGTGCAGTGGGCACCTTTTCAATTCAACAAATACATACTTGCACTGCATGGTATTCCATTCTGTGCACAAAATTAGTTCACTTAGTCCCCAGTTGATAAATACTTGAAATATTTCCTGTGTAATAATTCTATAACAAACATCCTTGTATATTCAACTTTGCCTATGTGCAATCACACCCTCAGGATAAATTCCTAGAAACGAGACGGCTGAGGTTAAAGGTTTTTAAATTTTAATCTGTCTGTGTGTCAGAGGCTATGAAGGGACAAGAGAAGTGTAGGTTGTGGGAGGTTGAGGTTTAGCGGAGGTCTTGGCACTTAAGTATCACAGCGCAATCATACGACAGTGCAGTAAGTGTTTAGTAGAGAGCTGAAGAGTGAGCGTTGTTAGGTGAGAGGGGTCACTGAATATTGGAAACAGTGTCAGAGAAAGTGGGCAAATTGATCTTGCTTTGGGGTTCTTAAAAACAGCTGGGACCTCAGCCAAGTGGGTGTCTTGGGGAGATCCCTGTGTAAAAGTAGAGAGAAGGGCTAGAATAAGATTCTTTTCAGTTCAACAAGCATTCCAAGAGTGCCTCTTTAGTGCCAGGCATGGAATATGGAGGGGCTCTTGATCCAGTGGAGCAAAAAGGGAGTCAAAGGAAGATGCAATTCTGAGTGAGTGGCTCCAAGGGACCCTGCCCAAGGAGTAGGCAGCAAAAATGACTCTAGGTGGCAGAGAGGGCAGGTGGGCAGAGAGCACACTGGAGCTGGGGGTTAAAGGATGAGCCAGAACTCCCTAGGCAGCTGGGGAGGGGGCCCCAAAGTCCCAGCTGTGCAGAGGCTGGAGGCTGGGAGAGTACGGGGTGCTGTGGTCCAGTCTGGCTGGAGCAGAGAATGAGAGGTTGGTCCAGAGAGGGTGTTTCCCACACCTGGGGCCATCTGCCTCTTGTCATCCCCTGGATGTCTTGCTTTCCTTTATTGGTCCAGGCTGGGCTTCCTTGCAGGGAGAACTTGTTTTGCATCTACTCTTTATGTAAAGTAGAAATGTCTAGGAGGCATATGATAAAGGTCAATTGTGGAAGGACTCTGCTTCAAGGGCAGGAAGTAGCCCGTCCAGCTGCCCTGTGGATACCTGCCCATAAGGGCGCCTGTCATAGCACACGCCAGTGGCTGGAGGAGCTGCCTCTGCTGGTGGTCCAGTGCCTGGGAAACAGTAAACCCCATGTCCTTGGGCAGGGCTGGCCACATAATTTGCAAGGCCCAGGGCACAATGAAAATGTAGGGTCCTTTAAGTTCAAAAAGCAGAAAACAGTGGCTCTTCTAAAAATAAAAGTTTTGTAATTTGCCTAAGGTAAATAGTAAATGGTAGTGAAAAAGGCGAGTGTCTTGGGGCCCTAGTTTTATAGCATGAAGTGAGTCAGACAGCTCAAAAGGAATCAATGAACAATCTCATTTTGAGACCAAAATATTAATCAAATCCAGTTTGGGCAAGTCAGTCATCACAGTAAATCTAGTTGCAGGGTGAGGTAAGAGGCTTCAGGAAAGACATTTTCTTTCTACCATCCAGTTCTCTAATGAAACTGTTCCACAACAGTAGAACCTGTACAAATCCTTTGGGAAAACCATGTGACCTTTGAGTGGCAAGGATTCATTGATAGAAGTCACACTTCTTTATCTAAATATCTGAGAGGCAGCCCAGGTTTTATTTGTTAAATTGGAATTTTGGCTTATTGCACTTTGTAATAACTATACTGTATTTTGAAATGCTTCACATTGGCTTCTGTGGCAGGGCCATTTGTCTTAGTAGAAATTGTACTTTCATGTTTTTCTTAGAAGTTATTCTCCTGGTTAAGAGCTAGGTGGGCTGGCTGATATTATTATCTTACAGAATCTGAAACCCTGACAAAATAAATAGACACATTTATTGCTTCTTCTCAATGTTCTACACTTGCCTTGGTTAGAGAGCTGAATTAGTTCAGTGTGACAGGTTTGTTCTTTATGAAGCTCTACTGAATTCCTTCTTAGATCTCTACATATCACAGTGTTTCTTATCTGGGGATTTTTTTCTCTGTCCCCACCCCCTTTCTGGAAATGGGTACAATATGCATGCCATGAATAATGCATGGATTTACTTATATAATTTCTATAAATAATTATAAGGGTTTGAAAGGAATATTAACTTCTTTAGCAACACAGATCTCAATTAAGGGTTTCATTGATTTGTAAATTATCTTTCAATGGAATTTGGAAAAAATTTTTCTCGTCGTATCTTCTCTATGAAATCTTAATAAATGCTTACCTTTGCATACAAATGCATCAGATGAATATTCCAATATGTTCAAATTTTGGGGGGCAAAATGATACTTAGCTTAACTATTAAATAATAGCACTGTAACCTGGTGGTGTCTTATTGAAGTTGTTTATTGTTGGTAGAATGGACCTTTGTTTTTCTTTTTGGCTGCTCTACATCTTTGAACAATTTGTAAATTCTTCCCAAAGTAAAAGCCATAAACTTGCTCCCAGCTTCCCTTGCGACTAGAATGTGGCCTTGTAACCCAGGGTCCACCAACTGGGTGCTCACATTTGAGATTTTGAATTGAAAGCCAGTGGCACAAATAAGCAGGTGTAAAGTAGAACCATTCTGGTGAAGGGAAGGGCAAAGAGGTCTGTTTTCTTAAGAGAAGGATGTGGCAGAGGCTCTGGCAGCAAACTCCAGTTTCCAGGGTGGTAGATAAGCTGTTTCTGTGTCCAGAGGTGGGGTCTCCCCAGGGGCTCTCTGTAGTGAGATGGGCACTGCTTTAGGCTTTGCAGTTTTCAAGCCTGGTTCTCTGGGCTTCCTCAAAAATCTGAAAACTGTTTCATATCTTTTGACACATTCCTCTTCTGTTTAATCTAACCAGAGAAGGTTTCTGTAGTTTGCAACTAGAAAATCCAATTGGTACAACTGGAATATGAGGATAATGACAAGGAAATAGGATTCTTTCATACATATCTCCTTTCACTGCTGAAAGTTATCAGTAGAACAAGACTGTTTGCCAGGTCATTCTTATAGGAGTCATCGTTTACTTAAACTGATTCACTGTTGAGAATAGCCTTCTAGAGAGAGTGATGCACACCCAGGCAAGGTATGTCTAAGGGATATGAAAGGTGACTTAATACCAGTACAATAAGTACTATGACTTTGGAATTCATCAATGTGAATCTGAGTTTGAAATTCACAAATGACTTTAGGAACGGGGTCTCCTGGGGATTAAAAGATGAGCCATAAATAGGTCCTGGCTAGAGGTCCTCTGGAAGGTTCCAGGTTCTTGGCTTGAGAGATATTACGAAGTGGTTGGAACAAAGAATACAGTCTCACTCAAGGCGCACAATGTAATTCTTCCATCCATTCACTCAATGTGTGTTTATTGAGTGTCTACTGCACACCATGTACAAGCGTGAGAGACAGCAGTGAACTAGGCAAGGCTTTTGTTTGGTGCTCTGGAGTTTCACAATGTTTTCACATACACGTGGAAGAAGGATAACAGCTTTTAAAGCTGTTTGTAGAACTAGAAATTGGAGAGGTTAAATGATTTGTCCACAGTGACATAGCCAGAAAGCAGTGGAACTGAGAAAAGGATTTGATTCTTCTGCTTCCAGAATGCAATATTCTTTCCAGGACACCAGCCCCTCTTACTGCCAGAGCTCATGTCAACCCTGAAAAAAAAGTTGTCAAAATATTACTATTTCTTCCCTTTTCCAGGGAGGAAGCCTGCATCAAGGAAGGATTAAATTGGTCAATATAGGGATGGATCTCTTCTTTCTAAGGCTGGTGATCTTTCTACTGCCCCACAATTCTACTACCCCCTCTGAGTGTCCTTTATGTCTCAATTGGAAACATGGTATTGAGGGCTGCCCTTGATGGGTGACACACAGGGAAGGGAAGACATCAGGGCACATCAGACGTCTTGGTGTGAGGGGCAGGTACCATGGAAAAAAGTCCAGTGTGAGATCTGGGGTGAGAGGAAGTACACAAAAGGGAACTCTACCTGCTTAGCCATTTTTTTTTCCTTAGGGCTGTGCATCATAAAAGACATGCTCCCCGCCCTTACTGATACCACAATCTTGTGGGCAAGATAAGTGTGTACACAACTGAGTCATTCCTATCCTCAGGCGTGTGCCTCGTGGACATTTTCCTTCTTTTTATAATTGAAATTTTTATTGAGATAATTGAAGATGATAGAGAAAGGTAGATAACATGCAGTTATAAGAAATAATATAGAGAGATCCCAAGTACCCTTTCTCCAATTTTCCCTGAGGTAACATCTTGTGAAACTATAGGACAGTATCGCATGCAGGATATTGGCATTGATACAATCCACTGCTCTTATTCAGATTTCTCGAGTTTTACTTGTACTTGTTTATGTGTGTGTGTATGCGTATGTGCATTTAGTTCTATACAATTTTACCACGTGTTACTTTGTGGATCCACCACCACAAACAAGATACAGAATAGTCCCATGACCATAGGGATCCCATGTGTGGCTCCTTTGTATTCTATAACCACACCTTCCTCCCTCCCTGATTTTATCTTTTGTGTCCCATGTGTCCTTGGTACGTATAAATATACTTAATAAGTTTGTGTTGTATTAATAAGTGAACTAATAGTGCCATAAGAGATTTTACACACACACACAGTGAATTTGGAGGCAGAGGATGGAGGCTTTTGTTTGAGCTGGGCCTTTTTTTAATGATAAAAATGTCAATTTATTAGGAAGAAGACACAATTATAAATGTACACGCACCTAATATAAGAGCTTCAAAATATATGAAACAGAAATTGACAAAATTAAAAGGAGAAATAGACAAATTTCACAAGCATAGTTGTAGATTTCAACACTATCACTCGCCTTGACTTAATTGATATTTACTGAATAGTGCACAAAACAATGAAAAAACACACATGATTTTCAAGTTCACATGGTAAATTTATAAT
>JAQIFY010005608.1:0-10919 GCA_028533085.1 Varecia variegata | reverse complement strand
CAATCCACCCGCCTTGGCCTCCCAGAGTGCTAGGATTATAGGCGTGAGCCACCACACCCAGCCAATTTTTGGAGTTTTTAACTTTGAGAGTGATTAGGATTTTTACAGTTGCAAAACCAGACCTGCATTGGACAAAAGGAAGAAATTCAGACACCCCATTTTGTTATGAATTCCTTCATCTAATTCACATTCAGATCACTCCCTACCCATAAGAACAAGGATTAGGGAGTGTTTTTCTAGGACCATCAGACATGGGTGGTAGGACATAGGCTTTCCCAAAGTGGGAGTAGCTGGTTTCTGCCCATCCACTGGGAATCAGCCCTCTTGCAAAATTGTGTGAAATCCAGACAACTCTGGCCTTTGGGTCACCTTGGGCAAATCACACAATTTCTCTGAGCCTCAGTTTTCTTATATGTAAAGTGGGGACAATAATAGCTACAGCACAGGCTGTTGTGAGGACTGAATGAGAAAAAGCATGCAGAGAGAATGACGGAATGAGAAAAAGCAGTGCCTTGAACATGCTATGTGCTCAATAAATAGCTTTTGTTATTAATCTCATTATTATTTTTAAGTAGGTGGTTGTAAAAGTTGAGCTCTGTTGAAATAAAGGCAGCCATGAGCTAAACTCTTTGTCTTAGTTTCACCCTCAGAGAGAAGGTGCTGGAAGGGATGCAGAGAGGCTGGCTGGGGGAGTCCCTGTTCAACCCAGATCACAGACCCTAACAGTCCATTAGAGTGGGCTCACTGACCCTTAATTAAGCTCCTGAGTTATCCGTCCTCCCCAAAGCTGAATAAAGGCAGTTCTCATCCCAATTCAGACAAAATTAAGTCAAAATGTAAAACTGTCTTACTTTTAGATTTTCCCCAATGATATTTTTTCTTAAGACCTTTAAAGTCTAAGACCACAAAAATTCATGACTTCAAGGGCTTTGTCACCTGAACAGGTTTAAGTATGATGAGCACGAACTTGGAAACAGTGACCTTGCATCGACATTAGCTAATGTCAGCTCAGGAGGAGTAAGCAGAGGATGCTAGTGGCCACAGAGAATTTCCCTGTTTGAAGGGGTTCTTTGAGGATGACCTCCCTCCTGCCCCACCTCACCCTGTGCTCCACTAGGGAGGAAATATGAGATGACCCATCAAGGACAGGGCTGCAAACAGGGCCATTAAAAAAGATGGTTGGACCTGGGCAAGGTGGCTCATGTCTATAATCCTAGCACTCTGGGAGGCTGAGGTGGGAGGATCTCTTGAGCTCAGGAGTTTGAGACCAGCCTGAGCAAGAGCAAGATCCTGTCTCTACCAAAAATAGAAAAAAATTAGCCTAGCATGATGGCGTTGAAAGTTAAAAGTAGCTGGCACCTGTAGTCCCAGCTACTCGGGAGGCTGAGGCAGGAGGATCACTTGAGCCCAGGAGTTTGAGGTTGCAGTGAGCTATGATGAAGCCACTGCACTCTAGCCAGGGTGACAGAGTGAGACTCTGTCTCAAAAATAAAACAAAATAAAAGGTGGTTGGGTGTCCACAAACATGAGAAATTTTGGTTCTAACACCAAGGATAGTTAAGCCACCGTAATCACCTGGTTACGGTAGAGGACATGCCTGAGACGAACGTGAGGTTTGAATCCCTTCCGCCTGAGTTGGCACTTCACTTCTCAAAAGCACCAATCTCACTCTTCTTAGGCAAAAGGATATAGAGCCCTTTGTTCTGGGGCAAACTCAACCCCTAAAGACCTGTTTACACCCCGGGTATGGGAGACCGGCCCCACTGAGCCCTCAGGCGAGCTGCCACGGTTTCTAACCCTCCTGGGCAGTGAATTCATAACTGCATACTTGGAGGTCAGTTTAGGAGTGTGGATGATGCTGTGCATTTAGTCCCCAAAGCAGAGGATGATGGGTGGTGACACAGGCAGACTGTATACTCTTCTGAACCTTCAGGCCGTAATGAGAGCTGCTGTCTGCAGAAAGAACCCCAAGGAAGGGCCTGGCAAAAGAGCAGGAAGCACTACTGAAAAGCAGCAGCATCGATGCTGCCAAGGCCACTGCTCCCGGGCAGCGTCTTCAAGGAAAGGCTGGCGGGGGGCCAGACCCCTGGCTTTCAGAGCCGCTGCCAAGGCCTCGGTCCTTGGAGGGTGCAGAGCTCCCTCTACACAATGACCAGAGAAATCCACCAGCATTGCCCCAACCCACATTTGTAAACAGACCTCCATAGCTGTATATAAATTGAAAACAAACTATAAAAGAGTTTGCATACCTTTTCCAATCACATTTGGTGTGTGCATTCCTTCCCTCCCACCCCCCATTTTACCCGAAGAATCTGATTTTTTTTTTAACTTTTTATTTTGAAATGATTTCAAACTCAGCCTAGAAGTTTCTGAACTAGTAGAGGGTCCCCTTCACCCTGCTCCCCCCAGTGATGACATCTTACCAAAGACTCTAATTTTGCCCAGGTTTTCCAGGGACAAATAGTCTAGTGAAGGTAGCTCCTGCTACACTTCACAGACCTAGTCAGACACTACCGGGTCTCACAGTGGGGTGGAACTGACCTGATGACAGGGGACTGATGGAAATATATGCACATAGGCCAGTGGCCAGCTCTGGGCTCTGGCCGCAGTTAACAAAGTCCCCCGGGCAGCACTGGGCAGTAGCTCGCACACGGCCGGGATGCCGTACCTTAGTTACAGTATTTCATGTGAACCTTGTGATCTTATAAATAAGGAGTATTACCATTTTCATTTTACAGAAGAGGGCAGTGAAGGCCAGAGAGGTTAGGTAATTTGGCCAAGGTCACATAGCTGTAATGGTGATGCCAACATAGTAATCTAAGCCCACCCAGCTCCAGAGTGGCTGGTGTCTCCACAAGACTACACTTCCCCTCTGTAAAGCTACCTAGAAGGAAGGAGGTGCTATGGGAGATCCAGGAGTCACTGGCAGAATGGTGCCAACAGTGGGGCACTTCAGGGACTGAACGAAGACCAGGAGGCCGGGAGGAAATTGGTAATAATCGGCAGGTGAATCCAACAGGCAGCACCTGATAAAGCTAACCAGTTTTGAGTTTAAAAGAATCCCAGTTCAGATTCTACTTTGAGACCAAGTCATTCCTAGTAATTGAACCCTAGATTTGTGAGGAACCTTTCAAGATGCAGAGATGTGAGGATGATCTTGACCTTCAGACTGACCAACAGGATGGCTTTGAATGGTCACCCACAGACATCTAGTCCAACTTCCCCCCAGAGCAGGAGCCCCCCACAGCATGCCCAATGGTCGCTCATCATTGCCAAGTCAGATGGTTTCAGTGCTGGGGACCTCACCACCTCTCCAACAAGTGACTCTATCAAACTCTAGGTACGCTGGTGCCCTTCTGAATGGTCCAGCAGAGGGGAAAACAGATTCCATGCAGGTGTAGAGGTTGGGGAGGCCCAGCTATCCACTCATGTTTAATCCATCAATCCACAGGTTGAAGAGTTCAGGGACAGCAGACAGTGAAGAGTGTTTCTCTTCACCATGCTTGTCCCAGGACTGCATGAGCCCAAGACTCTGGGAGGTCTGATTCCTGACAGCATTTCTTACCTCCATGAACGTGGACATGTTCATTACCCCTTTCACCTGTAGCCTCACAGCCACAACCTTGAAGAAAAATTGTCTAAAATTTGCAATAGATTTGGCGTATGAATAATTTAGCGTGGCTCTGACCCAGGGGATGTATTCTGTTTCTGATGCTTCTTAACCTAGAGAAACAGTAGCCAGCACACCGCAGGGATGCATCTGCTGAGATCTGAGTGAACGGATGGGAGGAAGGCGGGAGGGAAGGCAAGATAAAAGGAAGGAAGACAAGGAGGGTGGGAGAGAGGGGGAAGGAAAGATATAGAACAAATGTCCTCCTTCAAGCATTCTTGGAAGCTCCCAAAGACTTTAGCTCATGTTGGGTAACAGGCTCTGGGGAGAGAGCTGTGGCCAGGTTGTGGGAGCTGCCTTGATGACAGGCCACCCTGCCCCTGGGAGCGGCCACAGGAGTATGATGATTGAGTGTGGAGCTCATCCACAGAGCCATGGACTGAAGTAGGCACCTAGAGCCGCTGTGCAAAGCTCCTTCCAGAACACCCAAGGCTACAGGACCATGCCCTATTTGGACCTAGCATTGTTTCGAGACTGGAAGAGGTAGGAGAGAGATATGGACTTGGGTCCAAAGTTCCAGTCCCAGCTCTGCCTTTCATGGCAGTGGGACTATGGGAGGGTCACTAGTACATGGGGTGAATGAGGTGACAGCAGGATAATGGGATCTGAGACCAGAGACCCTGCATCCTCTAATCCTGTCCCATCACTGGGCAGGCAAAGGCAGACTGTCTATTACTGAAGCTTTTTTGCCCGGGTGGACCAGGCTGCCCCATGTAAGGGACTTCTTACTGTAGGCTGGGGGCTCTCCTAAGTAGCCTATTTTTCTTTTCTCCTAAAACCCAAACCTACTTAACACACCCGTAGTAAAAAAAGGTCAGAAAAGCACACCAAGGAAAAATGAGCAAGAATTTCTGTCCAAGATCCGTGCAGAGCTGGTCCAATCCACCCACCTCGTGCTCACACGGGGAGGGAAGTGCCAGGGCATGGCGGAAAGCCCAGGGAGGCCCGCTCCCCATCATGCAGGCCTAGAGCGCCACCTCTGTCCCCAGTCACTAGAGTGACATCCTCCCGGCATCATTCTGTTCCTTAGGGATGGGAGAGGAGGGTGGGCAGGGCTAGGCAGGGGGATTTCAAGGTTCTTTTGAGGCCAGCACTCACTGAACCCTGTTTCCTTATCTTTATTTATTTATTTATTTTTTGAGACAGAGTCTCACTCTGTTGCCCAGACTAGAGTGCCGTGGTGTCAGCCTAGCTCATAGCAACCTCAAATTCCTGGGCTCAAACAATCCTTCTGCCTCAGCCTCCCGAGTAGCTGGGACTACAGGCATGCGCCACCATGTCCAGCTAATTTTTTCTATATATATCTTTAGCTGTCCATATAATTTCTTTCTATTTTTAGTAGAGACGGGGTCTTGCTCTTGCTCAGGCTGGTCTCGAACTCCTGAGCTCAAACAATCCGCCCGCCTCGATCTCCCAGGGTGCTAGGATTACAGGCGTGAGCCACCGCACCTGGCCTGTTTCCTTATCTTTAAAATGGGAATTGTAAAAGCACCAGCGCTGTTACCTCAAGGGTGGCTGGGGCTAAGCTGAGGCCATGGAAGTGAAGTATGCCCCAAGAGCGAGGAGCCTCATAGCAGCGTGTCCCGGAGGCTGTGCACCAGGCTCCCTGGAGATGCATATTGTGTACAAAATACAGGCCCTACCAGACATGGTGGCACATGCCTGTCATCCCAGATACTTGGGAGGCTGAGGTAGGAGGATCGCTTGAGCCCAGGGATTTGAGTCCAGCCTGGGCAACATCGCAAGATCCCACCTCAAAAAAAAAAAAAAAAAAGAAAGAAAGAAAAGAAAGAAAGAAATAGGTCTTTGTCTGCAAGCTGCTTGGGAATAAAACACACCCCTGCAATACCCTGAGGGAACAATACGAGATGATGGACAATCTGGTACCAGTTCACTGCTGCAGATGGTGTGTGTAATAAAAGAAGAGTCCCATGGCCTCCTGGCATCTTCTGCACCTTGGTGGGGTCACCATGGCTCTCAGCCTGGTCTTGACTCTGAGGTTCCAAAAACCCTTTTAGAAACTGATTTACCCTGGGAAAGAGGTCCATACCAGCCAGCCCCCCAGTCTAGAGGGTCCATGGATTCTTTACAGTAGAAGAGCATCCTTTCATTTGCACAGAGCACACGTCTTTCTGGGATGGCATAAATATTCAAAGGACATGGTAAGAGACCAGGAGTTTCCTTTTATTTTTTTTTTATTTATTTATTTTTTTTTTTTTTGAGACAGAGTCTCGCTTTGTTGCCCGGGCTAGAGTGAGTGCGATGGTGTTGGTCTAGCTCACAGCAACCTCAAACTCCTGGGCTTAAGCATCCTCCTGCCTCAGCCTCCCGGGTAGCTGGGACTACAGGCATGCGCCACCATGCCCGGCTAATTTTTTCTATATATATATTTTAGTTGGCCAGATAATTTCTTTCTATTTTTAGTAGAGACGGGGTCTCGTTCTTGCTCAGGCTGGTCTCGAACTCCTGAGCTCAAACAATCCGCCAGCCTCGGCCTCCCAAGTGCTAGGATTACAGGCATGAGCCACCGCGCCCGGCCAGGAGTTTCCTTTTAAAAAGAAATGAAACCAGAGGGTGCTAGTCTACCTCCCCAGGCTGCACAAGTGCATGGTGACCACCCCACACTCTCTCAGCCAGGATCTCTTTCTCCCCGGGTATGTCGGGAGCCCTGAGTCCTCACCTGGACTGGCACAGTCGCTCTCCTGAGAGTCTGCCTCTCCTTTTTCTGCTCTGCATGAATGGTTCTGCCAAGAGAGCACGCAGCAAGATCGCAGTTTACCTGGTGTTGTTCACACTTTGGACGTTGGCTTCCTTAACAATTAAGACATACAGTGAGCCAGATCTCTGAGCACCTCCCTGCCCCAGCATCCAGCCCCAGGGCAGCATTTCCTTCTGTGATTGGCCAGGCTGCGGTCACTGTCCCAAGGACCAACTCCATTCTTCAGGGGAGACTCCGGCCCCCACAACCCCCAGCCCCCACCACCAGCGAACTCACCAGCAGACAGTCTCCTAGGCCCTGATTCTCAGCACCCCACTCCCTCACACTTTTACCTGTAGTCTGAGTGACAGAAACACTGGATAGTAATAATTATAACCGTACTTATTATTATTTTAGATTAGGTTAGAATACTGGAGGTATTTTCACAGTCTGCTGTACCAGGTCCACATGCTGACACCCACCCCCTCCCAGGAGAACATTCCCTTCCACTCCCACCTTGTCGTGCATCACCGTCTTGGGGTGACCTCGTCCTGCGGACGGTGAATCAGCCCCACAAGCATTAGGGACGCGGCTCTGTGCCAAGGCAGCCCAGCCTGCTTGTAGGCGGAGGGAGGTGAGGACGGGCAGTTTCAGAAGGAATAATTCCCACAAAGTTCAAGAGCTAAAGAATGAGGGTTTTTTTTCCTAATCCTGCTGTCGACTTCTGAGCGTGGATCTGGGGTGAGGGGTGGCACCTCACTGAACATCAGGAGATCCAGGCGGCTGTAGAAGGAAAGATCATCTCGGTCACAGCTGGACCCGCGCCGGGAGTGCCGGGTGGCGCCCCCTAGCGGGGCCGCGCGGTGCGGCGAGGGAGAGGCCGGGCGCTTTCTCATTCTTAATTACCCTGCGGCCCCCCGGGCTTTGTCTGTGCCGCCCGCGAGAAAATGAGAGCCGAGCGTCGCCAGGCTGTTTTCCCGCCGACCTCGGCGAGGCCACCCTCGTGGACTAGCGTGGGGGGCAGGCAGGCAGGAGCCAGCGCTGGCGAGATGACAAGCCAGGGAAGGGGCTTGTCCAGCAAGGGGGGAGGCTGCCCAGAGAGGGATCCTGGGGGACCGGGAGCCGCAGGGCAGAGGCGTCTCCTGAGTGCATGAGAACAGAGTGGCCCCGATGGAAACTTCGCAGGGCTTCGTCCTTGCCCCTGCCAGCTGGAAGTCAGAGGATGATCAAACTCAGATCTTTTAGCTCTAATCTCAGATTTTTATGCTTATTATTATTATTATTATTTTTTTTTTTTGAGACAGTCTCACTCTGTTGCCCAGGCTAGAGTGCTGTGGCATCAGCCTAGCTCACAGCGACCTCAAACTCCTGGGCTCAAGCAATCCTTCTGCCTCAGCCTCCCGAGTAGCTAGGACTACAGGCATGCACCACCATGCCCGGCTAATTTTTTATATATATTTTTAGTTGTCCACCTAATTTCTTTCTTTCTTTCTTTTTTTTTTTTTTAGTAGAGACGGGGTCTTGCTTTTGATCAGGCTGGTCTTTATGCTCATTATAAAAGGCCCAGGACTTGAAAGCATTGAGAACCTCTGTGCCACGGCATAATAATTTAGGGCATAGGCTGGGAAATGGGACCTTGTAAAGAGGTCGACAATGGTGAGGTGGGAAACTTGTGTCCAGAAGCCATGGTGAGTGCTCTGGTTGTCGGTCTCCCGTTTGTCTTCCCTGGGGCACCCTGGCTTAGAGCACATCAGCCTCAGTCTTGATGGCAGCTAGTCTTCTTGTTCGGGTGGCCCTGGGTTAGACCTCTGACCTCTCACTCCCTTGATGAGTTCATCTAGTCTCATAGTTTCACATACCATCAGCATGCCATGACTCCCAGATTTGTATCTTCATCCCGGATCTCTCTGCAAACACCGGGCTTATGTATCCAGTTCCCTACCTGTTATATCCACGTGGCTATCTAGCAGACATCTCAAACTCAACATGTCCCAAACCAAAACACCTGATCCTTTCCCCTAAACCTGCACCTGTGGCTGTCCCCATCTCAACTGATGGCAACTCCGTTCTTCCTGTTGTCCAAGCTAAAATCTGGGAGTCATTTTTGACTCCTCTTCCTCTCACTCTCTGTATCCAGTTTGTTAGGAAATCCGTGGGCTTCACCTTCCGAATATGTACAGAATCTGACCATGTCTCACTGCTGCAATTCTTATCACCCCGGTCCAAGCCACCATCACTCCTTATCTAGATTTCTGCAGAAGTGTCCCAACAGGTCTTCTGTTTGTACCCTTGCCACCATGGGCTGGTCTCAATACAGTCCTGGGTGGTCATTTAAAACATAAAGCTGACCACGTGATCCCTCTACAAGCCCTGCATGACTTGGTCCCATCACTTCTCTGTCCTTACCTCTCTTGTTGTTCCCCTTGCTCAGCCCACTCCAGCACACTGGCCTCTTTACTGTTCCTCCAACATGCCAGGCACATTCCTGCCCTGGGGTCTTTGCTGTAGCTATTCAGTTGCCTGGAATGCTCTTCCCACCGATATTCTAATTCTCACTTCTAATTTTATGCTCAAATCTCACCTTCTCAATGGCGCTTGTCATGGACCGAATTGTGTGCCCCCCACACCAATTCCTATATTGAAGCCCTAAGCCCCAGTGTGATGGTGTTTGAGGATACGGCCTTTAAGGAGGTAATTAGGATCCAGTTAGGTCCTAAAGGTGGGGCCTTTATCCCATCCTTGAGAAGAGGAAGAGACACCAGAGCCCTCTCTTTCCACCTGAGCAAGCACA
Organism: Varecia variegata; assembly: GCA_028533085.1. Taxonomy (NCBI): domain Eukaryota; kingdom Metazoa; phylum Chordata; class Mammalia; order Primates; family Lemuridae; genus Varecia; species Varecia variegata. Next base: position 1,760 of record JAQIFY010005608.1, on the reverse strand, counting down.
AAGAAGAGGTCATGTGAGCGCACAGTGAGATGGCAGCCACCTAAGAGCAGAGGAGGCGTCAAAATGAAACCTGCCATGCCAGCACCTTCATCTCAGACATCCAGCCTCCAGAACTGTGAGAAATAGGTTTCTGTTGTTTACACCACCCAGCCTGACAGCCCGTGGTATGTTGTTATGGCAGCCAGAGCAGACGAACACAAGGCTGACCCTGTGCTGTATATACCGTTGCCACCACCCACCCGCCTTTTCTGGGGCTGCCAAGCTCCCTTTCTTGCCCTCCTTTTCTATTTACCATAGCCCAGGGGCTGCTCAATATATTAGATAATTACTCTTTTCTTATATAAAAATGACAGTTGATTGTCTCTCTCCCCTGCTAGAAAATAAGCTCCCTGAGGGCAGGGATTTCTGTCTGCTTTGTTCACTAATGTATCTAAGTGCCTAGGACAGTGCCTGGTACATTATGGACACGGATTAAATCTTTGTCAAATAAAGGAATGAATCATCCTTCTCGAAGAGGAGAGGGGTTTTGATTTATCTTGGAGCTGCTCATCTCTAAAGGGGAGGCAGCCCAACCAGTCAGGGGTGGACAGGAGGGCTGAGCAGGTCCCAAGGGGCAAGTGTGGCCTGGGAGGCTCAGGACAAGGTCGCTTGGGTGGTACTCTCCTCATCTGACAGTCACACCTGCGTGACTCGAGGAGTCACACATTTTGTTTAAAGAAGGAGCCAGCCTTCTCCAGTGAGGCAGGAAGACATTCCAAGCACCCAGTGCGCACAAAGGCACAGAGGCACGATGCTCTCCGGGAATATAGATTTGCAAGGAGCGCAAGTGGGGCAGGGTGACAGCAAAGCAGAGGGTCCAGAGAAGGCGAGATGATGAGGACGAGGACTGTCAAGCTCAGGTACTCGAACTTGTTGGGAATCTGGAGCCACTGAGGGGTCTAAGCAGGGAAGCAAGCTGGTGGGATTTACTTGTTCAAAAGATCACTTGGATCAGCTGCTGGGAGAGGGGGTTTCACCAGCCTCGTGTACCTCGCAGCAGCGTGCTTCCCCCTGTGCACGCGGTGAGAAATGTCAAGTGCGGGAACACACATCTTTGTTAACCTGTAACAGCCACACACAGGCACAGCCAGGGCCAGCCGTCCCCAAAACCTCTGGGAGGGAAACCCAAACCCACACTACAGCGTGTGCCTCTGCTGACCCCTCTGCTCAGAGTGAGGACCCAAATAGCTGGCTTTTCTGTCTTTGGCAATTAACAAGAGAGGGACTCACTCACGGACAAATATCATTCAAAACACTCCAGCCTCGGTCTTTTTTCCTCCTTGAGACCTTCCCATCAGGCTGTTGCCATGACAACCACTGCGGACCCAGCCTTCAGGAAGCAGCAGCTGGAGCCCTGAAAGGATGTGGTCCTGCTGCCGCCATGGCTGCTCAACGTGACTCACCCTCGGATGCACCTGGCAGGTGGCAGATCTCACACACACACACACATACACACACACACTCTCAGCGTCTGTCCTCGGCACATATTCTTCCCGCCCACCTCCACCCCCCCATCCTGGTGGATTGCCTGGGCAATTATAGAAACCTGTTCTCCCCACCCACAACAGTGATTCAGCCAAGTGGCGCTGAGCTGCAGGGCCAATTCATTCCCTGGGATGAATACAGGGAACCTCAAGAACAAAGCTCCCTCATCCCTCTATGGGAGCCCAGCTGGTGGCCATGTTCTCGCCCAGATGTTTGCAGTGGGAGACAGCAAGGTC
>JAQIFY010005607.1:0-10920 GCA_028533085.1 Varecia variegata | reverse complement strand
CACTTTCCTCCTCTTTCTGGCCCGGCATCCAGCTACCCCTACCCTCAGAGGACCCTCACGCCACCCCACCCCCTTCCTCCGAAGAAGTCCCATGGATGTTCAGCTTCTAGGAGCCCCATCCCCACAGGAACATGAAGAGCTCACAGAAGCAGAGAAGGTTCTGGAAGGAAGAGCCCAGCCTCTGTTTTTCCAGATGAGGAAACTGGGCCTAGCTAGGGAGGAGCAGGCTGGAGGGCTGGGACTAACCCAGGCCGAGGGGAGGGCTGGGGGGATACAGGGAGGGCTGCTGTGGCCTCCGCTGCTGTGTGTGCACGTGGGTGCGCGGTGGGGGTGGGGGCAGGCTGGGGGCCGTGTTGTAGGTGGGCCTGCCTTTGCTCATCTCCCCTCGCCACACTGCGACCTTCCTCTGAAGGGCAGGAACGGGTCTGATCTGACCCTCAGCCAGGGCTGGGCCTTCCCCACACACGTGCAGGGGTGGACATCCTGCTCTGGGAGTCTGTGCCAAGGTCACCAAGGTCTCTGTCCAGGGTGACCCCACCTATCTGTCAGGGCTGGGACTGACAGACCTCCCTGAGGGAGTGTGGGGGGTGCTCCATCTGCCTGCAGCAGAAAACCTCTGGCCCCTTTGAGGCGGACCAGTAAGGCTGAGAGGGGGTCTTTTTGCTCCTCCAAGGATGTAGCTCTCTGTCCCCCATCCGCACGTGACAACGCATAGACAGTGAGGTGCCTGTGTGGCCCTCACCTTTGCCAGCCCCTCCCACCACTGTGTGTCCCCCACCCACATCTGCCCCTGCTTGGGCAAATCCCCCTGCCATGGCCTCAGCTCTTCCGGAATTTTTTTTTTATGAACCGTGACTATCCCATGTGGTGGGAACCTGATCAATAGCCCCCTTTCATGCAGCTGCGTGGGGGCCCCTAGCCACCCGGGAGCAGGCCTTTCCCCTCCCTCTGTGTGTATGTTTGTATAGTTATTTTCTGGAGGGCAATGAGGGACATTCCATCCCTTGTCTCCTTTCACAAGGCCTATCCCTTAGAAATGCAAAGGACACCTCCAATATCCTCCTGGAATCTGGTCACCTGAAAGGCCTTGGGGGCTGGGGAGGCCTTGCCTCCTCTGCCCTCATGATATCATGGCCTTTGGCCAAGCCAGTGGCCTCTGGGCCTGTTTGTGGCTCTGCAAATGGGGGCACAAGCAAACCTATCATCTGGTGCTCAGTGATCATTGGCATCCTGAAGCCACAACCCAAGCTCTCTGACCCAGTTTCCTTTTCCCTGAAATCGGTGTACTTACAGGTCCCAAGTGCAGCACTAAATGTAAGGCCTTCGGCATGGGCTGCATGAGCAATAACTGTTTTTAAAATAGTTTTTAAATTGAGCAATATTTTCAACATACAGAAGTAGAGACCATCCGGGTCGGTACCCACGACCCACATGTAACAAATATTTTGCCATGTTTGCTTCAGCTACCCTTGCACCCCTGCCCTTTCTCCCCCTCCCCCAAGGTAAGCATTATCGTGAAGTTGGTGTACGGAATATGGTTTTCTTAAATTATTTCCTATAGTTATAACATGTACTTGTATCCATCAATAATATCTGGTATTTTTAAATTAAGCCTTAGATGTTTACATAAATTTTATCAGATTGTACATATACATCTGCAATTTGCTTTGTACAGATTATGTTTGTCAAAAATAAAATTAGGGCCAGGCACAGTGGCTCACGCCTGTAATCCTAGCACTCTGGGAGGCCGAGGCGGGTGGATCGCTCGAGGTTAGGAGTTCGAGGCCAGCCTGAGCAAGAGAAAGACCCCGTCGCTACTAAAAATAAAAAGAAATTATATGGACAACTAAAAATATATATAGAAAAAAATTAGCCGGGCATGGTGGCGCATACCTGTAGTCCCAGCTACTCAGGAGGCTGAGACAGAAGGATTGCTTGAGCCCAGGAGTTTGAGGTTGCTGTGAGCTAGGCTGACGCCACGGCACTCTAGCCAGGGCAACAGAGCAAGACTCTGTCTCAAAAAAAAAAAAAAAAAAAGAACTCATACAACTCAAGAACAGAAAGACAAATAATGCAATATAAAAATGGGCAAAGGATTTGAATAGACATTTCTCCAAAGAAGATATGTGGATGGCCAACAAACACATAGAAAGATGCTCAACATCATTCGTCATTAGGAAAGTGCAAATCAAAGCCACTATGAGATATACTTCACACCTACCAGGGTAGGTTAAACAAGAAAGATAAACAATAGGAAGTGTTGATGAGGATGTGGAAAAATTGGAATCCTTGTACGTTACTAGTGGGAATGTAAAAGAGCACCACATCCAGAAGAATGAAATTAGACCCTCATCTCACACCATATGCAAAAATCAAATCAAAATGGATTAAAGATTTAACCCTAAGACCTGAAATTATAAAAACTACTAGAAGAAAACACAGGGGAAAATGACCTTAGTCTGGGCTATAATTTTTGGATATGACCCCAAAAGCATAGTCAGCAAAAGCTAAAATAGACAAATGAGACTACACCAAATTAAAAGTTTCTGCACAGCAAAGAAAACAATCAATAAATAGCATGAAGAGACAACCTATGAATTGGGAGAATGTATTTGCAAACCATATATCCAATAAAGGGTAATATCCAATATATATAAGAAACTCAACTCAATAGTAAGAAAACAAATAATCTGGTTAAAATATGGGCAAAGGATTTGAATAGACATTTGTCAAAAGAAGATATAGAAATGGCCAACAGGTATATGAAAAAATGCTCAACATCACTAATTATCAGGGAAATTCAAATTCAGATTTCCCACAATGAGATATCACCTCATACCTGTTAGAATGGCTGCTATCAAAAAGACAAAAGATAGCAAGTGAGGATGTGGAGAAAAGGAAATCCTTGCACAAGGCAGGAATGTAAATTAGCACAGCCAATATTGAAAACAGTATTGAGATTCCTCAAAAAATTAAAAATAGAACTACCATGTGATACAGCAATCCCACTACTGGGTATATATCCAAAAGAAAAAAAATATGTATATTAAACAGATATTTGCAATTTTATCTGTCAATCTAAAATAAACTTGAAAAATTTATTAAGTATAAGTCCAACAATACATGTATAGGATTTGTATGTTGAAAACTGTAAGATGCTAATGAAAGAAATCAGAGGTCTTTATAAATGGAGAGAAATACTATGCTCATGGATTGGAGGATTTAACAGAGTAAAGATGTCAATTCTCCCTAAACTGATCTACAGGTTTAACAGAATTCCTATCAAATCTCAGCAAAGTTTTTTGTAGATATGAATAAGCTTATTCTAAAATTTGCTTGGAGAGGCACAAGCCCTAGAATAGCTAAAACAATCTTGACAAAGAAGAATAAAGAGAGAGGAATTCTTCTACTCAATATTAAGGCTTATAATATAGCTAGAGGAATCAAGAAAGTGGTGGTATTTGCAGAGGTAGAGGCACATACATCATTGGAACAGAATAGAAAGTCCATAGACAGAAGTACAAAAATATGCCCAACTCATTTTTGGAAAATGTACAAAAGAATTTAATTGAGGAAGGACAGCATTTCAATAAATGGTGGTGGAGCAATTGCATATCCATGGGCAAAAAAATAAACCTTGACTTAAATCTCACACTTCATAAAACTTAAGTCAAAATAGATCAAGATTTAAATGTAAAACAAACGAATCATCTTCGGCACCTAGGGATTGATGAAGAGTTCTTTGACATGATACCAAAAGCACAATCCATGAAAAATGTATAAATTGAACTTCATCAAAATTAAAAAACTTTAAACTTTCAGAGACTCTGCTAAGAGGATGAAAAGAGAAATTACAAGGTGGGAGAAAATATCCGCAAGACACAAATCTCACAAACAACTCATGTATAAAATAGATAAAGAACTCCCAAAACTCAATAGGAAAAACAAACATCCAGTTAGAAAATGGACAAAAGGCCTGAACAAATATTGCAACGAAGAGGGTAAACAGATGGGAACAAAAAGCACATGAAAATATATGTAGCTTCACTAGCTCTTAGGGAAATATAAATTAAAACCATGATGAGAGATCATGACACTCCTACTGGGATGGACAAAATGAAAAACAGTGGCAAAACCAAATTTTGGAGAGGATGCAGAGAAACTGGATCACTCAAACATTGCTGGTGGGAATGTAATATGGTACAACCGTATCTCAATATATTGCAGGAAAGAAGATCAAGAATGCAGTCAGACCTGGCCCAATCATTTTAAGTGTTATACCCATCTCTCAGGTTAATTTACAAGTCAGTCTGTTTCCCTCCAGCCATTTATTCTCCCAAGTATCTATTCCTCCTCCCTAGCAACCATTTATTGCCCCTAAACAGAATCACCTATATTCTTCATCTCTCTCTGCCCTCTAAAAGGAGGGCATATAAATTTCTGGACCCCTTTGCACATAAGAAAAAGAGAAAAGGACTAAAAAAAAAAAAAGAAAAGAAAAAAACAAACAAACAAACAAACAAAATTTCTGGACCCCATTGTGATATTGGGTAATCACTCTGTGATTCTTCCCCTGCACACAGTAAAGAAACCTGTTATTAATCTACTTTAATGTGACTTGATCTTTCAGCAAACTTTCAGGGGAAAGGGGAAGTTTCTCCTCATCTCCACGCTCCCCAAGGTATATAAAAGGTGAGAAATTAGCTCATTTACACTCCGCCTATCTCCCATATTTTTAGAGTTAACATTATTATTTTAAATTCTCCCATGGATTACTTTTATAACTTTAATGTACTTTAACCACTGTTTCTGGAAAGAAAACAGAAGCAATAGTATTATAGCTATATTTATTGAACACTTACATGACAGATACTCTGTTAAGCCCTTTTTACATATTAATTTACTTTATCCTAATGGCAATCTTATGATGTAAGTACTATTATTTTCCTCATTTATAAATAAGGAAACTGAGGCACAGAGAGCTTAAGTAATTGCCCAAGGTCACAAAGCAAATAACTAGCAGAGCCAGTATTGGAAACCATGCAGTCCTCACCTTAGACTTTATCACTTGACTCCCTTTACATAAGGTAACTTGAAACCCTCAGTTTTCCTCAGTCCCTATCCCCACTCCACCTATAAAATCTATGTTAGATAAAATTTCATAACTCTCCAGATTTATAACACTTATGTTTTTCTATAAATATGATTATGTTGTCTAGGCTTTGTTTATATGTTGTTTACAAAATACTAAAAACAATAGCATTTACACTATTAGGATTATACAATTATTATTTACTGCAGAATCAAGTAGTGTAATTGAGCCCAGACAGAAGGAAATCTAATTGTATGTCTCTAAAGCCATGCTATTTGAAGAATGTTCTAATCATCATCACCGAATGGTCTCTTTCCTTATTCTCCATGGATTGCTTCGAATCATGCCACATTTTAATTTGCTTCGTATCTAGCTCATGACTTTCTTGTACATCCCTTTTTTATTTCCTGAAGTTACTCAGTTATGTTTCTTGACAAAAGTAGTGTGTGCTTTTTCTATACCATAGGATGCTTTTGGCTCCAAGCAACAAAGACCTCAACTCGTTGTTTGGGGAAAATGCTATATATCTGCTTCATCATATGGCTAAGATCATCCAGTTTCTAAATCATCTATTCGTTAAAGCAGATTCCACTTTCTCCTTGAACACATTCTACTGCATACTCTCGGACTTCTTGTTCTATTTTCTGCCAGTTAGTTACTAAGCCTGCTTCACAGCTGTCTGCTATTTCTTAAACCCTATATTGTCCTCTTTCTTGGATTCCTTTTTCATTTTGCTGGAGAACATCATCAATTCATTCTCTTTTCCCAAAAGGGTATGTATAGGAAGCAATTTTCAGAGTAACTTCACGTCTGAAAAGTGTTCTTTTGTTCTGATTTTGATTGGTAGTTATGCTGAGTATAGAATTCTAGAGTCAAAAATCACTTTTTTTTTCAGAATTTTGAGAGAATTGTTCCACTGTCTTCTGTTATCTACTGTTGCTAAGGAGGAGTATGATATGTTAACAGAAAAGAAGCCAAACTCTGTAAAATAATTCTTTTTTTTAATCTTCTTTTTTTCTTTTTCCAGAGTTTTTAGACCTCAAAGTAAAATAATTCTAAAGAGATTTACTCTAAGCCAAATTTGAGGACTATGACTCAGAGCCACGCCCAAGAAGCCTTGAGCAAGTGTACAGTTTGGTTTTATACATTTCAGGGAGACAGGGGTTACAGGTAAAGTCATAAATCAATACATGGGAGGCATACATTGGTTTGGCCCGAAAAGGTGGGCCTTCTCAAAGTGGGGGCTTACAGGTTACAGGTAGATTTAAACAGTCTTTGAATTGTAATTTGTTAAATATGCGAAGCTTTGTCTAAAGGCTTGGAATGTTTTAGAATAAGGCGCCGTTAATCCGAGACCAGCCGCAGGAAATGCATTTGTTATGTAAATTGGGGACCTCCAGGTGTGCCTTGCATACCCTTAGGCCTGTTAATGGGTTACAAAGGATGTCTCCAAGAACAGAGGGGGGCAGGATGAGGCAGGTCTGACTCATTCCTCCTGGCAGGCAATTTAGTTTTAGCATATCCCCTTGGCCTAGAGGGGGTCCGGTCAGCCGGTGGGGGGCGGGGGTGGGGGTCCCTTAAGATTTTATTTTAGTTCACAGATACCAATCTTATTTTGATGCCATTTTGATTTTTGATCCTTTGTTACATGTTTATTTTGTGTTTTGTTTTTTTTTTTTTTTTTTCTGAGAGATTGTAGGCTATGAAGTTTCACAAGGATGTACTCAAGTTTGGATTTTTTTTGCCAACATTTTATTATGATTTTTTTCAAACACTCATTAAAATTGAAAAAAATTATAAACATCTGGATACCCATCACTTTGATTCTACCATTAACCATTTACTATAGTTGCTTTATCACATGTTTATCCACTATCTATTCCTCTAGCTACCTATTAATTCACCTTATGTTTTGATTCATTTCAAAGTAAGTTGCAGACATCAGTACATTTTCCTGTAAACACATCAGAATGCATATCATTAACTACAGTTAAATATTTAGTTTTTTCTTTGATGAAAAAAATTTACATGAAATGTACAAATCATACTGCATATTCACTAAATTTTGAAAAATGCATATATCTGTGTAACCCAAACCCCATCATAATATAAAATATTAGCATCACCTCAGAAAGTTCCCTAATGACCTTTCCCTGTCAATCCCCTGCTCCAGTCCCCCAGAGAAATCACCATTTTTCCCAAGGTAAAGTAGTTTTGCCTGTTCTAGAATTTTATATAAATGAAACGACAGCATGTGTAATCTAGGATTTCATATAAATGAAACAAGATAGTGTACAAAGGCTTTTTTACCCATTAAGTTTTATAACTTCATCCATGTTGTTGCATGTATAATTTCATTCCTTTTATTGCTGAATCGTATGCTATTATATGAATATATCACAGTCTGTACATCAATTGTCATGTTATGGACATATAGATTATTTCCAGATTGGGGCTATTATAAGTAAAGCCACTATGACCATTTGTGTACAAGTCTCCATGTACACATATATTTAAATTCTTCATGAGTAAATACTTAAGCATAGATTGCTGGGTCATAGGAAATACATATGTTAAACTTTAAAAGAACTGTCAAACTGTTTTTAAAGTGTTTGTGCCATTTTACACTCCCACCAGTGTATAAGATTTCCAGTTTCTGCACATCCTTCACAATATTTGGTATTGCAGTGTTTTTAATATTCACCATTCTGGTGGGTGTGTTAAGGTATCTCACTGTGTTTTTGTAACTGAGATATGATTCACATTATATAAAATCCATAATTTTAAAGTTTGCACTCAGTGGTTTTTAGTATCTTCATTATGTGCAGCCTTCCCCGCTATATAATCCCAGAACATTTACATCATCACAATAATCCCAGAACATTTACATCACCACAAAAATAATCCCCATACCTATCAGCAGCTAATCCCAATTCCCACTACCCCCCCCCCCCCCCGCCCCCCGCCCTGTCCCCTAAGAACCACTGATCTGCTTTCTGTCTCTATGGATTTGCATAGTCTGGACATTCCATATGAATGGAATCATACAATTTGTTGCCCTCTACATCTGGCTTCTTTCACTTAGCATGATGTTTCCAAGGTTAATGCATGTTGTAGCATGTGTCAGTACTTCACTCCTTTTTATGGCTGAATGATATGCCATTGTATGTGTAAGGTTGGTGGCAGGTACCCCTCCCTTCCCTAATGAAAAAAGAAGAGGCCCCTCTTATTTTTCAATACCTGCCCCTAAACTGAAACTTTTTTCATTAGGGAAGGGAGGGGTACCTGCCACCAGCCTTACAGTATGGACAGACTGCAATCAATTTGGGGAGTATTGCCATCTTAACAATATTAAGTATTTCAGTCCATAAGAATGGTGTTTATTTTCACTTAGTACATCTTTAATATATTTCAATGATTTTTTTTTTATTTCAGCATATTATGGGAGTACAGGAGTTTAGGTTATGTATATTGCCCTTGCCCCCCCTCCCCTCTTCAATGATATTTTGTAGTTCTCAGTATACACGTCTTCCGCTTCCTTTCAAAATGTATTCCTAAGTATTTTATTCTTTGGATGCTGCTGTAAATGCAATTGTTCTTTTTTTTTTAATGTGGTAAAAAATACATGAGATCTATACTCCTAACCAACTGTGAAGTATATAGTACAGTATTATTAAGTATATGCACATTGTTGCACAACAAATCTCTGGAATTTTTTCATCCTGTGTAGTCAAAACTCTACACCCATTGAACAGCAACTCCACATCCCCCTACCCCAGCCCCGGAAACCACCATTCTACTTTCTGCTTCTATGAGTTTGACTACTTTGGATACCTCATATAAGTGGCATCATGCAGTATTTGTCCTTCTGTGACTGGCTTGTTTCACTTAGTATAAATCCTCAAGATTCGTCCATGTTGTAACATACAACAGGATTTGTCTGTAGTTTTCTTTTCTGGTGATGTCTTTGTCTAACTTTGTTATGCAGATAATACTGGCCTCCTAGGCCTCTCTGTATTTGTTATAGGTCCATTCGGATTTTCTACTTCTTCTTGACTCATTTTTGGTAGCATGTGTGTTTCTAGAAATTTGTCTATTTCATGTAGTTTGTATAATTTGTTGGCATATGTATTAGTGAGGGTTTTCCAAAGAAACTGAACCGGTAGGGTATATAATAAGATTTATTATAAGGAATTGGTTCACACAATTATGGAGGCTGAGAAATTCCACAGTCTACTGTCTGTGGATTGTAGATCTACAATCTGGAGACCCAGGAAAGCTGAGTTTGTATAAAATTGGTTTTGCTTCTTTACATTACATTTCTAAAATGTTTGATAGAACTCAAAATCAACTGAACCTGTAATTTTCCTCAGGGTTAAGTACTGATCTTTTTTTCATTGAATTTATTCTGAATTGGAGAGTTCTTCAGTTTAAACCATGTCTTTCTTCACGTCTGAGAAATTATCTTCCTTTAAAAAGTTATTGCCTCACCTCCATCTTATCTGTCCTCTTTTTTAGGAATAACTATTTAACCAAAGTTGGACCTACTGGACTGATTCTCCATATGTCAACTTTCTCTCTTAGTTTTTAGCTTTTTGTGTTTATGCTCCATGTTCTTTGACTTCATATTCTAAATTTATAACATAAAAAAATACATGTAAAATATAAAACAATACATGTTTATGCAATTTTTTAATTTCTAAGAAGTCTTTCTTATTCATGATTATTCTTTTGTTGTGGCAGCCCATTCTTTCTTTATCAATGTAATATATTTCTGAATCTGAGTGTATGAATTAGAAGGTCATAAAAGTTATGCTCCTTAAATTCTAGAGTTCTGTCTTGGGCATGCTCTATTTGTTTGGTTTTCTCATTTAAAACCTTCCGTTTTGTTCTGTTTGTTTGCTATTCTTCTTAGTCACTGAGAGACCCAGTCTGATGTGCTAATGATGCTAATTGCCATACAGGAAGGAAAGAGATTTTTGTAGGTTCTCAATCCTCTGGCTTGAAAATAATATATGTCACTTCCATTCACAAATCTTTGACAAGAAATAGTCATATGTTCCCACCCAGTGCTACCAGGGTTGCTCTTTCAAATACCAGGATCACATAGGAATTAGTAAATTGATTACACTTTCCTCATCCCATAACCACCTCTCAGTGCTAATCAAAGCAACTCATGACGTTAGTGAGAGCCCCTACCCTCCCCACCAAGGTAAACTGTCCTAACTCTGTCTTTTAAATTTGCATTATGGAAAGTTTTAAACATATACAAACATAGAATAATGAACCTCCATGTAACCATTACCCAGCTTTAACAATGATCAACTCATGCCCAATTTTGTTAACAGTATTCTATGCCCCCATTCTCTACTCTAGATTATTTTAAAGGAAATCCCAAACATCATAGACTTTCATCCATACTTATTTTAGGATTTTAAAATCAAAATTCCATTATCACTTCTTTAAAATGAACACTTATTTATTTATTTATTTTTTTTTTTTTTGAGACAGAGTCTCGCGTTGTTGCCCGGGCTAGAGTGAGTGCCGTGGCGTCAGCCTAGCTCACAGCAACCTCAAACTCCTGGGCTTAAGCGATCCTACTGCCTCAGCCTCCCGAGTAGCTGGGACCACAGGCATGCGCCACCATGCCCGGCTAATTTTTTCTATATATATATTTTAGTTGGCCAGATAATTTCTTTCTATTTTTAGTAGAGACGGGGTCTCACTCTTGCTCAGGCTGGTCTCGAACTCCTGACCTTGAGCGATCCACCCGCCTCGGCCTCCCAGAGTGCTAGGATTACAGGCGTGAGCCACCGCGCCCGGCCTAT
>JAQIFY010005606.1:0-10920 GCA_028533085.1 Varecia variegata | reverse complement strand
AACACACATGCAACTTTTTTAAAAATTCCAGATGATTTAGCTGTTCAGAATCCATTTTCTCTTTCGAAATCAGAGTTTACCAGCCGCTTCTTTTGAGTGAAGACTTTGCATTCAGCTTCCAAATTTTCACACCAAGTAGAAGCGGGAAAGAACTGTGGCTGCCCAAGGAATGAAATATTTATATTTGGCTTTGGAAGGCGGTCAGGGGCCCACATGGTGTGCACAGCTTCTTATTATAACCCCACCGGTCTGGTGTCTGCTTCCTTTCCCTGCCATCCTTCCCCTTTGGCCACTTTCCTTTTGTCACGACTCAGAAATGGGTGGGACACATAGAGGGGCTCCCTCCAACCACAAGGTTGCTGGTCACTCACGGAACATATTGCTGGATAAAACTTCAAAAGACCAATTGGTTAAGAGCCCGGTGTGTTGGCAGGTGAGGTGTCGACATCCACGTTTAGTAAGTGCAGCTTCTGAGTACTGTAACTGTGGAGACACAGTCTCCAAACAAGTACAGCACGTGCCAATGACGGCCACGTACACTGTGGTGGTCCCATAAGATTGTAAGAGAACTGGAAATTTCCTGTCACCTAGTATTCACTATACATTTTATTATTTTAGAATGTACTCCTTCCACTTATTAAAAAAAAAGCTAGCTGTAGAACAGCCTCAGGCAGGTCCTTCAGGAGGTCACCACCGGAGATGACAGCTGCCTGTGTGTCATTGCTCCTGGAGACCTTCCAGTGGGACAAGACGTGGGGGTGGAAGACAGTGATCCTGACCCTGTGTAGGCCTAGGCTAATGTGTGTGTTTGTGTCTTCGTTTTTAATAAGGAAGCTTAGGGCCGGGCGCGGTGGCTCACGCCTGTAATCCCAGCACTCTGGGAGGCCGAGGCAGGTGGATCGCTTGAGGTCAGGAGTTCGAGACCAGCCTGAGCAAGAGCGAGACCCTGTCTCTACTAAAAATAGAAAGAAATTATATGGACAGCTAAAAATATATATAGAAAAAATTAGCCGGGCATGGTGGCACATGCCTGTAGTCCCAGCTACTCGGGAGGCTGAGGCAGTAGGATTGCTTAAGCCCAGGAGTTTGAGGTTGCTGTGAGCTAGGCTGACGCCACGCCACGGCACTCACTCTAGCCAGGGCAACAGAGCGAGACTCTGTCTCAAAAAAAAAAAAAATGGTTAATAAGGAAGCTTAAAAAGTAAAAAAAAAAAATAAAAAAGTTTAAAAATAGGAACAAGCTTACAGAATGAGGATATAAAGAAAATATGTTGTACAGCTGGCCAACGTGTTTGTGATTTAAACTGCGTTGTTACAAAAGAGCAAAAAATTTAGAAGAATTAGGAGTTTGTAAAGTAAATGAGTTACAGTAAGCTGAGGTTCATTTATTATTGAAAAAATTAAAAAAAATAAACTCAGTGCAGCCCAAGTGTGCAGTGTGCATAAAGTCCACAGTAGTGTGCAGTCGTGTCCTAGGCCTCCAAATTCACTCGCCACTCACTTGCTGACTCGTCCAGAGCAACGTCCAGTCCTGCAAGCTCCACTCATGGAACTGCCCTATTCAGGTGCAGCATTTTTCATCTTTTATAAAGTATTTTTACTGTACCTTTTCTGTGTGTAGCTTGTTCACATGCACAAATACTTACCATTGTGTTACAACTGGCTGCAGTATTCAGCACAGTAACGGGCCGTGCGGGTTTTTAGCCTAGGAGCAGTAGGCTGTTGCATATAGCCTCGGTGTGTAGTAAGCTGTGCTGTCCAGGTGTGTGCGGACACACACTATCTGGTGTTCACACAGTAACGAAATCGCCTAACGTTGCATTTCTCAGAGCCTATCCCTGTTGTTAAGCGACACACGACTGTAATTGAAATAAGCGTTATGTCAACTTCAAGTTAATTTCCCAGACACGTGGTCTTGTGGTCATCCTGAAAAAAGATGTGGATAAAATTCTACCTGTTCAGTCACAACATTGGCCTGTCGTGGCAGGACTTTTACACTTTATTTGCAGGTGGGTTCAAACTTGCAGAGAAATGCAAACAAGAGAGCAAACTTCTTAAGGTGAGGGACAGCAATCTCTGAAGATAATCTCATATTTTAGACTATTGGAGGTTGTGACAGTAGAGATCGTGGAATCTGGCCTCCTTATTTTACAGGTGAGAGAAATGAGGAACAGCAGCAGGTGACTGTTAGAACCTGGGTTCTCTCCTCTTAGAGCTATTTCCCTTAGGTTGTACTTTATTCCATAGTTCTGTATAATTCATTCCTGTTTAAGATATTGAATGAATTGAACTGAATCCCTATTTTTTTTTTTTGAGCCATCATGGCTCTTAAAAACTTCGATTTTCAAGCAGTTACTATCATCATATTATCAACTGATCCTTAAGACTCCATTTGTTCGTGTATTCATTATTCATTCATGCAACATTTATTGAGTGTCTACTTGGCCCGGAATTAGGACGAGCATTAGGAGCCACACATTAGTTAAGGTATCCATTTTTGGCTAAGTTAAAAAAGAAAACTTGCTAAAAATAATAGTTATCTGTCAACGGAATAGGGTACCTTGAAAGGCAGAGAGCTTTTTGTCCTCAGAAGCATGTAAGTCAGCACCGGTGACTCTGGGGTGAGTGTCATGGGGGTCTCCAGTGGGTAGGAGGCTGCGTGGGATGTCACGTGAGAACCCCTCCAGCTCTAAGATTCTGTGATCAGTGTCCCAGAGGATTGGGACTGTGCAGGATTTGAGCTACTGTGTATACTTCCTATCCCCTGCTCATTGGGGTTTCACATTTTGCCTCCTCTCCCTACCCAGGTGGTTCCATTTTGGGAGGCCTGGACAGCTCCCTGCAGTTATCTGCCTGAATGCAGCAGGTACTTTAACTCCCCAGTGCTACGCATGTCTAGGAATTGATACTAATCATTCACATGATCATGTTCGCCCGAGTGAACAAATCTACCAGGAATAGAAATGAGCATTTGACAGGTGGCCCTGCACGGATGCTAATTGCTTTCACAGGTGGAAACGTGAAATATCTAAAGTTTAATGAGTGAATTTGTCCTGAATATGGAACCTGAGTTGAAATTGCATTTTTGTGACATGCACGCCAATCTAAATTTTCTTCTGCGTACCTGTCGTCTCTTGATTTGTGAGTGAATGGATAAAATGATTTGGCATAATTATTAGGCTTTATTTTTAACACAGGAGAATGTATGTGTTTTGCATTTATAAATGAAAGCATGCCTGACCTTACTCAAATACTGACTGGAAAAGGAGGATTATTTTATAGTGGACAAGTGGGGGAAAAAAGTAAATACAGAGATAAATTGGGGTTTTCATGTTTCTAATACACTGGAAACTTAGAATTGTGAAAGCAGGTTTGTGATTATAGATCCTCTGATGAAAACAAGTTTGCGTATTTCAGTGTGATTCTTAATATTTCCCTGGTGCTTTGTCTTACAGCCACAGGCCAAGCAAAGTGCAATGTGAGACATCTGTCCTTGACAATCCACATTCAGTTTAAACAGATTTGGAGGATTTGGGGGCCTTAAATTATCTTGACTCTATTGATCCTTTTGTTTTCCTTTGTCTGGTTGTACACTTCTCTCCTAAAGACATAAACTTATCCATTTATTTAGTCACCCATTCAAGAACATTTATTTAGCACCTACTGTATACGTGACACTGTGTTGCACATTGCAGGGTATTTAAAATGTTGCTGGGCGTGGTGGTGCACGCCTGTAGTCTCAGCCACTCGGGAGGCTGAGGCAGGAGGATTGCTTGAGGCCAGGAGTTCAAGCAATGCCATATGATCGTGCATAGCCACTGCATCTCCAGCCTGGACAACATAGCAAGACCCCACCTCTAAAAAAAATAATGAGTAGATTTTTCTCAAGTACCATCCAGTCTAGAGGGAAGATCTAAGGAAGCTCAGTGTTCTTTCCAAGAAGTTTAAGGCAAGCCCTAGAGCAGAATAGCCACTCCTAAGATGCCTCTTCAGAAGGCATTTCAGGCCTTCCTTGTGTCTTCCTGGTCCTGACCTTGATTGTGTCAGTATGCCCCTGCTGGGTAACTCCTCCCAGTGATGCCAACACCCTGCTGCAGGGATAATTTCCACAAAGCACAGATATGATTGGGTTATTGTTCCTCTGTGCAAAGGGCTTTCAAAGACTCATTATTGCCCCTTGAGCAAATTCTTAGCATCCCTTTTCAGGCCTTCTATAAACAGGTCCCTAAATATGTAAAACTGACACTCTGGCCTTGTTATTGTGTCTATTCTGCCCACCAAGAATATTATGGAATCCATCCTCCTTGTTCCCAATCTCTACACATCAAAATGTTAGCCCTCATTTATGATCGAGCCAATAACACTTCCCAGCCTTCTCCGGCTCACTGGGATCATCTGGTCTTCCCTTCTTCCACAAGAGTTTGTCATGGGTGCAATCTGCTTCTCTGACTCCAGCGTAAACTCCTTCAGCTCAAGGGAGCTGTCTTGTTAACCTCCTTACCCCCTCATGTATGTAGTACACTCATGGTTGACTTTATTCTCACTGGGAAACTCTTAATTATTAATATATTTCAGATTGAGTATTCCAGTGTGTAGATTAAGTCTTTTCATCTTTCCAAACCAATCAAGAGTTCCAGAAGTTTGGTTTAGTTCAGATGTTTATCGAGATGCAGAAACCACATAACTGGATACTGTGATAGCTCTTGAACATAAAAAAATTATATATATATTTATTTATATACGTATATATATATGTTTGTATATATGCATACACACACATATATATATAAATTTAAATGTACAGTGTTGTCCGTACTCTTGAGAAGCATATGGACCAGTGGTGAAAAGAGAATTAATTCTCATGAAGTTTCTGGATGTCATTTCATCAGAAGGATTTAGGTACCCTGGGGTATATCAAAATCATTAGGAAATATTTACACCTAGTAGATGCCTGATGTATGTTTTGCAGGATGGATGGATGGATAGTTAGGTGGAAGAAGAAAGAAGGGATCCTTTAATATATAATTTACTGATTGCAGTATTTGCTCTTGGGTATGACAACTTTGAAGACGGTTTACTTCCAGTGTTGATTTCCATACGGTGCATGAAATGTACTGCGCTTCTTCTAGGAACGGAGATGGAGTTCTCCATCTGCAGAGCACTCTGAGTTAATTTCTCGGCTGTTGTGTTGCATTTGCTCACTTGCTTACTTTCGCTGACATTGTGTCCTCAGGCAAGTCTGTAGGGCAGGACACCCGCCTGGGGTGGGGGAGGCTGCAGCTGTCCGGATGCCATGGCCAAGGAGGATGACTCACAGACCCCAATGCTCATGATCTCATCCCTCACCCAGCCGGCTAGCTGGACTTGGTCTCCTTCCCAATTATGCAGCTTTTGTGTGTCTTTCCTTACTTGACTTTAAATTGTAATTTGAATGGAAAAAATGGACAAATTCTATCACTTTTAATTCAACTGTTAGATATTTTCTTGACTCTATGATTTGGGATAATGTAAGTATATTCAATCAAATACTTATTGTGTATAAATGTTTTCTGAAACTTTTTTTGAAAAGCATAAGGTAATATGTGATAAAAGATATTGTGTTATGATCCCTGTTTTTCTCATTTCACTGAGTCAGAACAGGCTCAGTGGAGATAAAAGGAGATGTCCGTGGGAGTGACTGTGACCTTAACCTCATCATGGCATGAATTTATATTGACACTGCCTTTAAAATTTTATTCTACCCCATCTCTAAAAAGAAAAAAATTATTCCAACTTTTTTTTTTTTTTTAAGAGATAGGGTTTTGTTCGGTTGCCCAGGCTAGAGTGCAGTAGTGTGATCATAGCTCCCTGCAGCCTCGAACTCCTGGGCTCAAGAGATGGCCCACCTCAGCCTCCCAGGTAAGTGGGGCTGCTAGCATGTGCCACCACTCCTGGTCAAGGTTTTAATTTTTTATAGAGACTGGGTCTTGCTGTGTTGCCCAGGCTGGTCTCAAACTCCTGGCCTCAAGTGAGCCTTGTGCCTCAGTCTCCCCAGTAGCTGTGAGCCACTGCATCCAGTTATTCTGATTTTTAATGAGTAAAAGATCCCTCCATTTTTTAAAACAATATCCAAATTAGGAGACTGCCTTTCCCAATTAAATGAGTAATTATTAATCATTGCAGAGCCAGGAAAGAGATGAATCAACCAGGAATTTAGTGGCGAAAAACCCACTGGTTTGGATATGTCTTTGCATTAATCTTGGGAAAACTTCTTCAGGGCAGACTTTGTCATTTTTCTTCTTATCATTTGTGTTAGATTTACAGTAGGAATACAGACACTGAATTGCAGTTGGTTTAAAATAACATGTGTACTATAGCCACCATGACATGCAGGAGTAGGTAGAATTGCTGTCCAGCCAGTGGTGGCTGAAATGTCACATGGAGAGGCTTGGGCAGCAGTTGGGCTAGAAAGGGGAGCACAGGGCACTGGTCTTAAAGTTACTTTGGCTCACCTGTTCAAGATCAACAAAAGTGGCAGAAATCTCTAAAGGAGCTTCCATCCACACATTTTATAAGAGAAAAATGCCCATATCGTAGCACGTTATCGTGATTTTAATCTGGAGTGGATTTAGGGGGCTGATGGAGCATGGGGGGGCTGCAGAACCCCCTAAGCCAACCCCTGTGTGGCTGGTGCTACCAGCACCTCCCTCGTTCTTTCTCTCACAAAGTTCATTTATCCTGAGGTTCGGTGCGTTCCTGCAACATCGGTCAAAGGCATCTTCTCCTAGAAGCCCAGAGATAGATTCCAAAGGCAAATGTCATTTAAATTGTCACAAAATACTTCCCCTTACCTGCTGTTGCTGTGGATAAGTGAGTGGCTGGATGGGAAGGACACTGGGTCGGCGGGGGGGTGGTGGAGGGGGTGTCAGGACCCCGGGCAGGTCCTCTAATCTCTCTGCACCTCAGCGTCCTGTTTTGTGAAAACAGGGATAATAATAGCCCTCAATTTACAGAATTGTAAAAGGTTTGATATGATCATTTATATCAGCGTTGGTCACAGCCTGTAACATGTATGTGTAAAGAGTTGCTTTTATGAGAAACTTGCTGGTATTGTCCCTAACATCCGTCCTGCCTGTAATCAGGTTGCCCTAAAGCTTGTCCAGTGATCCGTGGCTCCATCACGTCCTAACCCAGGTCCACGACCCCTTATCTGAACCACATTAATGTTTCTGCAGCAAAACAGATGCTTGTTCCCACAAAAGTGGGATAAACGAAGGCTCTAAATTGCTTCACATGTGTGCATTTGAGGTTCTGCCACCGTACGAGCTCAATCAGGTCGGGTTACTGCCAGATGAATTAGAGAAAGCTTGTGGTTCGCAGAGAGTTTTAGATTTTGGAATTAGAGATGACGCCTCATGGATTTGAACTTCATCGTTGTTGCTGGTTTGCTCCGTCTCCTCCCTCTTCCTCCTCCTCTGTTTCCTGTTCTTAGCCTCCGTTGCTACTGTACTGTCTCTGCTTCTTGGGATAGGCCACTGGTACCCCGCCTTTGGTCATTGAGCCACCAAGCTCAGTGCTGCCTCCAGGCTGAGCAGAGGAACACGAGGGTGTGTCGGGGAAGATGAGCACAAGACATCACGGAGAAAATATTGTTCACCCCCAGCTTCCGCTCACCGAGGGAGCAGAGTGCAGACTGGCTCCTCCACGCTGCAACATGGCAGCATGCTCTGGGTCGGGTGCCTCCTGGACTCAGTTTCCAAAACCGGGTGCTCACCAGGCCTCCCTGGTTTTTGATCCTTGGTCGGACACCTGTGTTCTCCTGCTTTGCCCAGCATTTTTGGAGGGCCCACTTGTGTAGACTCCTTTGCATTGAGTGTGATGCTTCTCTTGACGTTGCCTCTTGGATGAATCCTTTGGTGCCATATTTATCGGCCTGAGAACAAACAATAACCTGCCCTGGACTCTGCCCGTGCGCCAGAGACCCTGCTGCTTTTGGAGGGTGAACTGGATCAACCGCTGTCATTGATAGGCCCGAACAGAAACGGTTGGAACTGTCAAGGTGCCCCTTTCAACACCAACCAGCCATGACAGTCAAGGTGAGCCATTCTTTTGGCCCATAGGAGCGTCTTGGGCTCTGAGTATCTCTACCGCTGCTGGTAGTGAGACAGCTTAGCGTGGACAATGGCTACCGAATGTGTCCTAGGCGGTGAGCATTGCCTAACAACATCTACGCTGGCTCTGCTGAGGGAATTATAGTTCTAGACCAGTAAATCTTTTTTTTTTTTTCCACTGTGCAATTTAACTTTGGTTTTACCTTTATAAAATTTTCATCTAGATGAAATGTAAGCTCTGTAAAATTCTCCATTAGAGCAGTGTGTGAATTTTGGTTTCTCTGTATCCCTCCTGTCTTCGAAAACTCACCACTGCTGCTGGTATACTTTTGTACCCAAAGAGGGCATTCTAACCTTAAAAGAAGTTCCGTTCAGCAGCGTGCCTGCCGTTGCCTTTTTTCTCTAAACACAGACTTTTCCTCTTCCCTTTGCTTTTCAGGTGTTTTGGCTCCAGGGAGGAGATAGTCACAGTTCGAATGTATTTAATAAAAGCCTTAGGAAAATGTCCCCAACCCGAGTACACACTGGGATGGTGGAGGACTTGGCTTACTGCCTTCCCCACAAAGCTCACTGGCTCGCTGTAAATTTTGGAGCTGTCACTTGTGAGCTGTTTCCACTGAGGGAGAGCTTCTGTGATGCTGTGGGCTGGGCAGAACAGTTGGCCAATCCTTTGGGTGTCTTTTAGCATTGTCCGCAGCGAGCGTGGGAGTCAAAGGCCCTTCAGTGCAGAGATAATGCCAGCTTGTTCCCTGCAACCCCAAAGGAGCTGGAGTCAAAGGAATTTTTTGTTTCACCAGTGGAAAAACCCACAGGAAACCCCAGCTTCAGATATTCCTATTCAGCCTCCTTGCCCCTTGAGATCTAACTTGAGTTTAGCCCTCCTTGGAGTGAGGCAATAACTAGTACGAAAAATAAATAAGTGAAAGAATGCCATGCATGGTGTCGGGGGCTGAACGCACGTGTGCTGTGCACCACCGTGCAGGTGGGGGCTTCCCCGGGACCCTGGTGTCCGAGTCCTTGCAATCAACCTTGGCCAGTGAGATGAAGACGATGCTGGCTACCTCGTGCTGTTACGAGAACTGCCTGCGGTCGCATGTGTCAAGTTGCACATACATACGGTGTCTGTCTCACCTCACCGTAGGCTCTCAATGTTATCATCAAGGAGCTATTATTAGATTTCAAATCTCTACCAGCTCTTCTGTCCCTTATGAGGTATATGACTGGGAACAAGCCGTTTCATTCTCTTCATCTGCAAGTTGGGCAGTAACAATGCTTATTTCATGAGATGTTGTGAGGATCGCGTGCGATAATATACAAAAAGGGTTAGAACGCAGTAGCGTGTCACAGGTGTTCTGCAGCCTGCAACAGTACTGGCCAAGGGGGAGTGGGGCCCTGGTACTTTTTCCTAACTCATCAGCTCGGAGGTCCCACCTGTTTTCTAATTTACCCTCCCCAAGGGGACACCTGTCTGTGGTTCACCACCCCAGAGGGAGACCATTTAATTTGCCCAGCAGTGCCATATGGGCTAGCAGCCCAGCCCCGTCAATGAGAGAAAGATGTTATTATTAGCGCAGCAGACAGAATCTTCTGGAAAGGGTGCATGGCATGCTTTATCTGGCTCCAACTCGGTCATTTCAGTTTAATTTTGATAATATGATCACCACAGAGTCAGAGGAGCAATTTTGCTGCTTCCCTAATTCTATCTTTTCTCCAGGATTTTCCTTGAGGCCAGGGACTATAATCCCTCCCCTCCCCACTGCCTCCCTTTGTCACCACTGCCCTGCACACGTGCTCCAGAACGGACATTTGTTAGCCCAGGTTGGGAAATGATGGGGGAGGGTGTAGGCTGAGTGCTGGTTATCCACCTGTGGTCTTGCGGCCCCTCACTCACCCTCTGTGCTTGGCTCTTTACTGCCAGGACTGGGAGTCTGAAAGCTGCCTATCCCTGCCTCTCTCACCAGCTCTCTTCTGCTAAATCCCGGCAGTAGGAGGTACTGGTGGGAGACCAGCGGTGGGGGGAAGAGAAAAGCTTCCTGATTCTGAGTTTTACAGTGGGGCCGTTGCAAGCAGTTGCTGTAGTGATAGTAAGGAAGGGGCGATTTGGGACTCCAGGGACCCTGATAGGTAGCCCCATTTTTGAGGCTCTTGGTTGATGTAGCCCTTCCTTGGCGCTTCAGAGCCAACTGGCACAACCTCTTTAACAGTACGGCAGACTAAGCAGTCTCAGGGAAGTAGCTCAGGAGCATTAACATCTAGTGTCTAGCTGTCACATCTTTTTTCTTTTGGCTCCTGCCCTCTCCTTCTCTTTCAGTTCTTTCCATAGCTTTGTAACCAATTCCCTATATTAAATTTCCTCTGTTAGATGTACCTGGAGTGGTTTCAGTTTCATATGCTAATGCCATTTATATCTATTAATATATCTATCTATGTCTATGTCTATATCTATATATCACTTAACCATCACAACAGCTTAAGGAGAGGAAATTCTTATCCCCATTTTTCAGATGAGGAAACTGAGGCCCAGACACATTAAATAATTTGCCAAGGTTACCCAACTCAGAAATGGAAGAGCTGGGCTTTGAACCCAGATCTCTCTGACTCCACTGCTTATTATTATTTTAAAGACCTACAAATACTTACCTCTTTCAATCCTTTAACTTTATCTTGTCTGTGATCTAAGTTCAAGCCTTTCGTTATCTTCCACCCCTATATCTAATGATAGTTGTGGTGGGCAGAATAATGGCTCCCCAAAGACGTCTGCATCCCAGTTCCTGTAACCTGTGAATATGTTACCTTAAATGCCAAAAAGGGACCGTGCAGATGTGATTAA
>JAQIFY010005605.1:0-10921 GCA_028533085.1 Varecia variegata | reverse complement strand
TTTTTTTTTCTTTTAAGTGATCCACATATGGTTGAGAAAGCGTTGACTCTGTCTCCCCAGAGCATGCCACTAGAGAGGGGGAGCGGGACATGGCCCTGTCTGCTGACCCTGCCTGCGACACTCTGAAACCAATCCTAGGAAAGCCTCTCGTGGGAATGGCATTTCCAAGATTAGAGGTCAAGCGAGACCTCTCTGTTGAAAAGTTTTCCTGCCCTCTGCCAGAGGGTACAGCTTGGAATGAGATGGGGAGAAATTGGGAGCATGGAACAGAATTTGAAGTGCCTTGTTAGTGAAAAGGATGTAGGAAAATTCGAAATGCTGGTATTTCTCCTGGGCCCAGACCTATCACGCATTCCACCTGGGAGAAAGGTGTGGAATAGGTGATAGGAGAGAATAGGGCATTATTATTTCTCTTCCTTTTCCCAGAAGTAATTTTGTGTGTAAAAGCCCTGAAGGACCACATTCCACTGATCCCTTTTATTAACAAGATTGTACTTTGCAGCAAGGTGAGGGGTGTGGCCGCAGAGCCCCTTAGAGACGCAAGCCTGTGGGCAGGGGGCTGCATAATTGCATGTTTGCCTTTTGGCTTCTTTCCAGTCCTTCATTATGGATGACCCCTTATCTGTAATTTCTAGGCAAAAAAAAAAAAAAAATTGTTTTTCCTCTTGTGCTTTTTATGAAGCTAAACAGCTTATGATCACGATCTAAGCACTGGCTTAGGAAAGTAATTACAGTGAATGGGGAAAGGGTCAAGATGGATTCCCCGCCAGCTGTCAGCTGGGGAGGCCGTGGCTGCAGGCATCTCCACGGTCGAGTTGACCAGGCTGGCCAGCTTAGCTGGGCCGCCTCTTCCTGACTCACTGTCCTCTGGATCTCTGGAAGCTGCTGGTTCTCACCTGTCTACAGGGAGAACAGACTCATTTCCTGGGGGGTGAGGCAGGCCCAGAGAAGACCTACTTGACTGTGGTTCACAACTCTGGCCATATATATATACCTCAGTCACCCGTACATCTTACTGAGCAAGTACAGGGGACCCCACCTCCCAGAGTTTCAGTTTCAGACAAGGATTGACATTTGTGTTAAAAGAGCCCCATCTGTGACTAGGATGGACGGCACTGGGGACTGTAGGCCCCACTTACCCTTCTCACCCTTGCTACTACTCAGTGTCGGCTGTGGCCGAGCACCTTCTGCCTCTTCTGGGAGAGGACCCGGAATGCAGCCTCTCAGGCTCCACCTGGGCTTCCTGCACCTGAGCCCAATGTTTAGTGAGGTCCCCAGGTGATTTGTGAGCACATTAAGGATGGAGAAGCCCTGCCTCAATATGGTGTGCGGTATGATCAGTGCTTGATTGTTCCTGGAATTGGATGATTGACCCCGTGCATTGACTTGTTTGCCTTTTCTCCTAAGAATTTGGCCAAAATTTGCATACACAGATGCAATTCTTAAAAAAATTGTGAGTCATCTCTTTTATGAATTGTGACCATTTTTACTTCTGAGTTGCTTTGCCTTCTGTTGTCCAGTACATGCACAACAATTCGGTTCATTTACCTGTACTGAATTTGCAATGTGAGCTGTGTTCTGTAGGCAAGTTAGGAGGATTTATGTTCTGCCTTTGTTGTGTGTATTATCCTTGCCGCTGTTCCCTGCATTGTGACATGGCCTCTGGTTGTGCCTCCCTCTCCCCAGATGGAGGCGAATTCTCCCTCCTCTGGATTGTGATTGTCCCTTATATACATGACTATTAGCGCACTTATCCCATGTGTTGGAATTTTTTGTTGACATTTCTGACACCTGTGGGAATGAGGCCCTTTTTTATTCATAGCCGCATCCCCTGTGTCTAGGACATATTTAATACTTAGTAGGGATTCAATGCATGTTCACTGCAGGAGTGGATGAATGAATGGGTGGTGGTGGTGACTGAGAGATCCCGGTATACTCTGAGTATGGACTTGTGTTTTCTCCATTCTTCCCTCAAAATATCTGGGGTGGAGGGGAAAGTCACTTAATTTTCTATTTGAAATTATGGTACTCAAATCAAGAAATTTAAGTCTGTGAAGGTGAACACAATTAGGCTACATGTATATAGCCCCTTGATTAGATTGTTAAGACAGCCGTTTAGGTTTATATTGATTTGTATTGGTACTTTTCTCCACTCCTTCTGGAACTCCAGCTGTTGTTCTTTGCCTTCCTATGGACATAAGATTCCTACTTCCTCGAAGTGGGAAGAATCCTTTTTCTAGGTCCAGCACTAGTTTTGGTTGATACTTCTTTTTGTTTGTTTGTTTTTGAGACAGGGTCTTGCTCTGTTGCCCAGGCTGGAGTACAGTGGTGCAATCATAGCTCACTGCAGCCTCGAACTCCTGGGCTCAAGCGATCTTCCCGCCTTAGCCTCCCAAAGAGCTGTGACTATAGGTAAAAAAAAAAAAAAAAAACACTACACCTGGCTAACTTTTATTTTTTGTAGAGATGCGTTCTCTCTATTTTGCCCAGGCTGGTCTCAAACTCCTGGCCTCAAGCGATCCTCCTGCCTCGGTCTTCCGGAGTGCTGGGAGTACAGGTGTGAGCCACCATGCCTGGCCGGCCTGGTTGATACTTCTGAAACAATTTCTCAGAGTTCTTTCCTAAAGTCATAACCACCCGGGCCTGAATTAGCCACACATTGCTCAGTGATAGCAAAGAGCCTCATTACAATGTGACTTTTTTTTTTCCCAAAGATGATTTTATGTTGAGAAGACTCTACAGTCAATATAACTGTAAGCAATTCTTACTTGAGAAGATAAATTTATAGTTGAGAATTTTAAAGAGGAATGTTATTTCTAGTGCTCATCTGAGTTCTTTTTTCCGTGGTAGGGTTGCAGGTACTTTTCTATTAAACAGTATTCTGGCGCCTCTGTGCTGCTGACTTAAAACTGAGGAAAGGCCTGAGCTTCCTGTCTTGAGAAATGTAAAGTATGGAGTTTTATACCTGTTAAAGATATAAGTAAGAATTAGATTTTTTATTTTGAAGTAAAAAATGCTCTGGTTCTTCTACCTGACTTGAACTTGCTTTTTAGGTATGTTTTGTGCAGGTTTCTTTAGGGTTCGGAATGATTGGATTCTACAGAGAATGGCCTCAAAACTTTTATACAGTTTTTAGTGCTCAACACTTTGTTTTTTTACAGCGTTTTTGGCTTTGTGGTGAGTTCCTCTACACTCAGCCTGCCTGCCTGTTTCTTAGTCTCCTTGTGACCTGGCAGGAAGGCACCTTGGCAAGTTTGTTGGGATCGTCTGTACACGATAATCATAAGTTCCGAGTCCAGGCAAAAGGAGCTGGCTTTCGTAGGGAAGTGTGGAGCTGTTGGGCAATCTGTTCATTTGCCAAAGGATATTTTTTAAAAACATGCTTTTGGCTTGGTGGCTGTGTGCTGGAGAGCTGGGGTTACCACAGCCTGACCTGTATCCAAGTATCGATCTCGGGAGTGTATATGAGGTATGTCCGGGTGTCACCTGGCCCCTAACATCTGGGATTTTGCTTCCTAGGAGGCTTTTTTTCCTTAAAAGTTAATTCTTTTGATGAATAAATATCAATCAGTCACCAATGTATTACATTTTAGGAATGAGAGGTTCTGTGGAGGGCATGAAAAATTAAGAAAAATTCGGCAGAAGTATCCTTTCAAAGGAATTGCCACCCTCTGAAGAGAGCTGTGTGAAGGTTATTGTTCTTGCTAAACAGTCGAGATCAGTTGGTGGACTGTGGTGGAGTCTCAAGTCCTTGCTGACTGAATGACCAGATTGAGATGATTTGATCCTTGCTATTATACTTATGTTATAGTATGAAAGTCATGCCAAAAATCATTAACCTGCCATTCTGCTTTAATCTGCCATTTTGCTTCTGTAAACCTGCTTGCTCCTGCTTGCTACCCCCAACACAGAAATTCCTGAGTACAACACCCATCTTTTGTGTAAACAAGATGAGGCCCAGAGCCCAAACTGCCCAGGTCATGGTTACACCTAAGATAGGAAAATGATGGCTTGAAACGAGACCAAATCAGGAGCAGGAAGGATGGCTTGAAACTGGACCAATCGGGAGCCAACATGATCAGCAACTTTTGAAGAAGCCAATGAACTAAGGGGGGAGGGGGGTGGTGTTGCCCAGCGTGTCATGTGAAATTTAGCGTGTCATGTGAAACCTGCAAAAGAGTATAAAAGCTTAATTTTTACCCTAGGGTGGAGTCCTGGTTTGTGGAGAGGCCACTGCGTTGGTGCTCTGGGACTTTGGACCCTAGCTCGAGCTAGCCAATAAACTCCTTTGCCGTTTGCAGCCTCGGTGACTCCGCCTCTCTGTTCCTGGGGCCGAGGGGAACCGGCTCTAACGCTTACTATGACTGAATCTGACTCGACATGTTGACTTACGGAAGTTTCTAGGAATAAATTTGATGACAGGGATGTTTTTTTTCCCCTAGGCTCTGTTTAATCTGTTCTTTCTGCTTCCTGGGACATTATTTTTATTGATTACAAAACATAGAATAGAGAAATGGCCTGCGTATGGCTTGAAACAAGGCTTCCTTTAAGCAGATGTATTTTGAAATTGAGGAGAAAGGCAGGGCAAACATGCCAACCAGTAAATGTCATTTGCTCTAGCTTACCATTCCTTAAACGGCAAAAATTTCCCCAAAACTTTCAGAGTTAATTCAGATTAGAAATGGGAGGAGAGAATGTTCAAGACGGACGGTGGCCGTTGGTGGTTTAACATGAATGTGGCAGGACTTTCCTGGCCAAAATGGCTCCACAGAACTTTAGTTGCTGGGGAACAAATATTCATTGTCTCCAATGTGCTCAGAATATAGTGAGGCATTTTGGCTGGACTCCCTACCACAAAACAAGAGGACACCCTTGCTTGTGGATTAAAATGTTTAAACCGGGTTCCAGATGGGTCAGGGGGGGAGTCTGACTTGCCTTTGGACCGCTGGTGTCTAAACAGAGCCAGGTTTATGGCAGGGAAACCTGAATCGAGGCAAGGGAAGAAAGAGTTTGTAAAGCAGAATTCCTTTAGAAATGGCTGAGAAAGACCCGGATATCTGTTGTGTCAGTCTGAAACCACATCAGTGCCCTCTTGGGTTCGGGCACGATGTGAAATTCCTTCTTGAGGGAGCTCTGTTGGGAAAGGAATTTTTGCCTCAATTGAGTAACTTTTCCCGGCTATTTAATATGCATACTCTTCTCGAGCATTTAAAGATGCAGAAGAAAGATAGCATTGTTCAAAGACAATCCTCCCAGGCTGCGCTTGGACTCTCTTCTGAGTGTGCCACAGTCCATATGTCAACACAGTTCTGTTTGTTTAGAATTTGGTAACCTGAGGGGGCTTGTGGTCTTGCCAGGGAACTTCTGTTCCTCACAAATAGTGCCACTGAAAAACACCTCTTGTGCAAATTTGGGAGTTTAGAAATGTTCTGCTTAAAAGTGCAATGTGCTATGGGGCGTGCTGTAGACCAACCCAGTGAGCAGGAGACCAAATGGCCTTTCTCAGAAGGCTGAGGGAGCTTGAGACAGGTAAGCTTCCCTCTGTTCATTGTTTAAGAAAAGGAGGGACTTGTCTCTATTCCTTGCTTCCACTTGGCAGAAGGAAGTGGGTTGGGCCATCTATTGGCATACTCAAGGCTATACAAGTCCCTTTTGTTCCCCTTCCTCCTGAGCGAGTCACATGTGCTCTCTTTGCCTGAACTTATCAAACAAGCCTCCAGCTGAGGCCAAGGGTAGGGCTGGGGTGGATGCCCTTGACTGGCCATTGAGAACTCCCATCAGTTTCATCCCTGCTTAGAGTCTTACCAAAGGCGCAACCCTCCCGTAAGTTTGCTCGATACCCTCGTTTGTTCTGTTGGCTCCCCAGAAATGAAGCCTGCACTCGCCCTAACCAAGAATTCAGGTTTTCCCAGAGCAGAGTTTTTCATGATTCTGTCATTTCCTGACTAGTAAGACCACTTGCTGTGGTGCAGAATATCTGAATTTCAGAAGTGACTGGTAAGTATTCCTTGGGAAGGAAGAGGCAGGTTAGACCCATCCACACTGGTGGGAGTGAACTTTTTGGGAGTGTTTTCCCCCCTCCCCAACTGGATATGGTTATACCAGCAGGATTGTAAGGTGGTAGATGATTTCATGCCATGACTAGTGAAGGCTCACCAGTCTTTTCATGTTGTTTAGTTTAATTTTTAGGTATTCTGAAGAATTGAATAAGCCTTACGGCTGATTTTTGAAATGATTATTTCCAAGGTAGGGAAGAAATGGCATCATTTCCATGGAGGTCAAATACTAAGACACTAGTTGAAAACCAATTGAGATGTAGTTTGGGCACATTGGTGTCAGTGGGTTGGATACGGAGCGCAGCACATGGTATGGCTTCCTGACCCTTATTTTTCTTTGTCCTAAGCCTGTGACGGGCCCAGTGGGAGGAACCGGTCATAGGTGGTTTTGCTTTCAAGCATATGCTGGTCTAATGCATGGATTGGTGGAAGGCACTGGCACAGATTTCCTTAACTGATGGAAGCTTTATGGAATTTGGGGGCTTATTCCCCTGACAAAGCTGTCACTTCCTTTGCATGTTCTTTTTAAAACAAAATATGCGATGTTTTTTCTAGGGAAAGGCATGGAAGCTTGAATTTTATTTGACAGCTTTTCTCAAATGACTTCAAAACATGACATTGCCAAAAAACAAAGGCTTGAACTGCTGACTTCCTTTTGAGAGGACACGAATTTAGTTTTGTGGTTTTTAAATTTCAAAGGAGGAAGGATGTTTTTGGGGGGACAAGGCACTGGATAGAGAGTTAGCCAGGATGGTCAGGCTGTGCCTACCACTGCCTGGTGCCTGACCTGGGATAAGTCGCTCTAGGATCGGGGCATTGGGTTGATTTCCAGAGCACTGGGCCTGGTGTGATAAGTGTGGGGTTGCCTTAAACCACGAATTTCGGGCAGAAATAAACTGTACTCTTAGCTCCAAAGCCAGTTACCACAACTATATTGATTCATAAAGACTCATGAGGTGTCATCTGTCACTTGGCTTCTGGCCTGGCTTGGGGAGAGGGGAGAGAGGCAACATCTGTGGCTCTGGATCCAGGTTTTTGCAGATGGAATTTGGAAACACGAACACATGGCAGGCTGTGAGAACTGCCACTTGCAAAAATGCAAGTGAATGTGCATTATAAAGGCCCAGTGCTAGGATGTGTTGGACCTCTGTTTTCTTGTCACCTCTGTCTCCCTTCCTTGCTCTTAAATGTTTTGTAACAACTTTGAGGCTAATCTTTTCATTTTAGCTGTCATGAAGCTCAGAGATGGGTTGGAGGAAAACAATTTTCTGAAGCCCAGAAGGTTTGACTTTATAGCTGTTTGCAGCATTTTCAAATACTACTTTATTAGCTGTCCTCTCTTCTAAGGCCAGGTGCTTTGTGCCTCATGGCCTGGCCACTCTGACCCATATTGCTTGGATTTATGTGGCCAGATTTTGAACTCTGCTACAAAAGAGTTAACAAACTCCCTCTATGGCCATTAATATATATATATACGGTATTTTTTTTAAATTACAAAAGTAATATGTGTTCACTATAGATAATCTGTAAGATGTAGGAAAATATAAAGAGAATAAAAATCGCCCACTCAGTGTAGCAAATGAACTGACCCTCTTAGGAATTGGCCTGTAATCCTGTGTCACCAGCACTGAGATCTGAACCATCTGCAGACCCCTGAGATGGGCAGGACTTAGCCACGTCTTTGTGTGTGGTTTGTGATTATTCTACCTTGAACTTGAATCCTCTACTTAGTGCAACTTTTAGCACTGACTTGTCTGCTTAACTCAAATGTGCTTTATACATGGAGAGACTTCTTAAGTGATTAGTGACTCACTCACTCCCACAGTCTATTAAAGCTGCTTAGGAAAGTGATTTTCTTTTTGTGGAGTGGAAAGGAAGTCACAACGCCTGCCCTGCTCTCCCCAGCCTTTCCCTTCTTGGAATTTCCCAGGCATCTTGGTGGCCATGCGTGTACCCTTGGTGCGCCCTTGGCTGTGCTCTGCGGACCTCCCATAGTATGCCTGTCCCATTTCCTCTCTTGGCTCTTCTCCAGCAGAGGCCTTTCTAGAAGGATGTTTTTCCTGCTCTGAATTTTTCATCTTCTTTTATTGGTTTCTTCTCTTTCCTCTCTGTCTGTGAGCCTGTCTGAGATCCTGGGAGCCTCACTTAGCTTCTGGGAGCAGATCGTGTAGCTGGGCTCACACTCCTTCTACAGTTCTTCTCTCCTGCCAGCCTCCCTTTGATTCTTAGTTTTTCAGCAAGCTGTGCAGCATCAGAGATCCTGGGATCTGAATTAGGGAAAGAGTACCTATGTTTGGGCTCTACATCTTACCTGCTTCTTGATCTGGGCTTTTTTTTGCGCATTTATTTTTCTAGCAGTAGAATTAGTCACATGTCAGGCTTATGAAAGAACTGTAAAATTGTAAATTATTTTGCAGATTGGGTGTTTTCCAGCTGTGTTGTTCTCACCTTCTTAACACACAGGTAGTAGCTCTAGATTGTTATTGTTCTTGTTTGATTCTGATGGATCCCTTACATGGAAAGAGATACCATGTTTATAGATCGGAAGACTTGATAGTGTTAAGATGTCACCTCCCCAAATTGATCTATGGCTTTAATGCAATCTCATTCAGAACCCCAAAAGGGGAATGTGTTTGTTCTATGAAATCAACAAGCTGATTCTAAAATTTACATGGATGTGCAAAAGGCTCCACAGTAGCCAAAATAATTTTAGAAAAGAACATAGTTGGAGGGCTTACATTACTTGACCTCAGGCTTTTCTGTAAAGATTTGGAAATCAAGACACTGTGATAGTGGTGTAAGGTAGACATATTAGATTCATGGAACAGACTAGAGTCCAGAAATAGTCCCACACATACACAATTAGCAGGTTTTCATCAGAGGGGCCAAGGTAATTCAATAAAGACTAGATGGGCTCTTGAACTAAGTGATGCTATAACAATTTGGGTATCCATAAGGAAAAAAGTGAACTTGATTCTTAGGTTATACCGTATAAAAATTATCTTCAGATGGAACAAAGATTTTTAAAGTAAAAACTCTGATAGTTCCATTAGGCTATTTATTTATTGTATTCAGCATGGGGAAGGAGCCAGAGTGTTAAGTGTTGAGAGGGTACAAGGAAGTAGTTGGTAAGAGTGTGTGAGTGTGTTGAGTGTGTGTGTGTGTGTGTGTGTGTGTGAGAGAGAGAGAGACAGACAGAGACTGTGACTGACTCTGGGCCATTCTACACACTGCCCTACTGCACTCTTTGTTGAGTAATAACATTAAAACTCAAAAACAAAAACGTGTTTCTTACTGGTACCTTCAGAGAATAGTTTTTGGTTCTCCCTTTCCTTTTATTTTATAAGCAAATCTTCCTTTAGGTTATGCACTAAATCTGGTTTACATAAACTTAAACCTATTTTAAAACTGTACTAGGAAATCCTGGTGTCACGTTAGTGAGCAAAGAATCCTGTTTAGCCAGTGTTCTTCCGGAGTTCCTGTCCTTAGTTGCTGCCCACTGGAGCCCACCTGCCCCCTAATTGGGGTCTGGGGGTGGGGAACACAGCTGGTGGGCAAATCCTCACACAACTCTGTAATTTATCTGCTGGCCCTGGGCTGGGGCACTTCCTGGACTTCTCAAAACTATAGTGTTGACTCTGTCTCAGTTTATGCACACAGATTTTATACACAAACATGTTAGGTGAAACTTCAATCTCCCTCTTCCACATGCTCTGTTAAAGATTGGTTTGTGATATCTGTAGGGAGTAAATTAAGGAATTCACAACTGATACTCGAGGAAAGGTGAAGGTTGTCCCTAAACTTCATCTGCCTCTGGGGAGGAGGGTGGTGAGGGGAGGGTCTGCCTCTGTGGGTAGCCTGAACTTGGTCTCAACATTAGCCACATGTCACTGAGGCTAATTACACGATGGCTAAGTCAATGGCAGGTCTAGGATCATCCTTTCCTTTATTCTATTTATAGAACAAAGATCAAGTGAGCATTTACTTTGTGGCAGGCATTGTCGTAGATGTGGGGAAAACAATTTTGAAAAAGGCCTGTAAAGTTCTGGTCCTAATGGAGTCTCCATTCTGGGAGTAAAGGTTTCCTGGTACTTTGTCTCTTGTGTTTTTCTCTAAAAGCCCAGCTCAAATCCGGCCAACTGCCATATCTCTGAGAGGAAAGGGCCTCTCTGTCCTCTGAAATCGTTTTCGTGTGGCAGGTTCCCAGAGCGTGGCAGTTGTTAGAGCACATGTAGCAGTGACTGTTTGTGTTAGGGTTTAGGCTACGCTCTGGGAAACTGGACTGTGCCAGACCTTTTCTGGGTGTGGTGAGGGGGGCAAAGAGGGAGGAGATTCTGCCATGGTGCCTTCCAAATAGGAAACGCTCAGCAAATATTTATTGAGCAAATGCATATCTGCATGAGGTAATCATAGGGTGGTACTACAAACACCGGACTGGATTCCAGCTCTTCAGACTAACATTTTGAGTTCCTAGGAGCTGTGCTGAACCGAGCAAAGATGAGAGCCCTCCTGCCAGGAGACCCTTCGGCTTGTTTCTGGAGCATTCCCGGTATGAAAGCTCTCCCATGGAGGTTGGGAGAATTTTAAATTGCCAGCGTGTTTGAAACAAGGGACATTGTCTCGTGACCTTTCCCCTAGGGTCTTACATACTTTGATATGGCAGAAGCAGGCATTGCTCTGAAGTTATAAATAACTGTGCAGCTTGAGAGTTACGCTCTAGGGCCCCGAGTTAGAACAGCTGATTCCACTCTTGTTGTAGAGCAGAAAAACATCTTTGCAGA
Source organism: Varecia variegata (assembly GCA_028533085.1). Taxonomy (NCBI): domain Eukaryota; kingdom Metazoa; phylum Chordata; class Mammalia; order Primates; family Lemuridae; genus Varecia; species Varecia variegata. The sequence goes on along the minus strand of JAQIFY010005605.1, from coordinate 84 downwards.
ATCATGTGTGAGCAGAACAGCATTCAAACAGGATATTAATCTTCCTAGAAATGATACCAGGAAAGCAGAATGCTGCTTCTTTGC
>JAQIFY010005604.1:0-10921 GCA_028533085.1 Varecia variegata | reverse complement strand
GCCCCTTCCCACTTCTCTTTCCTCACTTTCGTTCGTCTTTTCCTGCTTTCCCTCCCTTCTCCCCGCTCCTTTCTTCTTCCCGTCTCCCACCCCTAGTTCCTCGCCTCAGCTCCCTTCCTCCCCGCGCGACCCCCTCGCCTCTCCTCCTCCGGCTCGGCTCCCCTCCCCGCTTCGCTCGCCGCCCCGCCGCAGCCAATCACAGCGCGGCCTTCCGAGGCCCCGCCCCTCCCCGGCGGTTCCAGGCGGGCCCGGCAGAGCCCAGGCCGCGGGTGCGGAGGGCGGCGCCGCGGGGCGGGGGCTGATGGGGCCTGGCGGACGGACGGCGCCGGCGCGGGGCTCGCCTGGGCGCGGGTGTGCGGAGCTGTGAGCGGGCGACAAGGGCGCTGCGGCCCGCCCGGGATGGGCCAGCCCCGGCTTGGCGGAGCCGAGCCGGAGGCGGGGACTACGCGCGGGCCAGGCCTGCCGGGCGGGCGGCCCAGGGGCTGAGGCAGAAGTGGGCGCGGAGGAAGAGGCCGAGCCAAGGCGGTGGGTGGAGCGGCGAGGGGGGCGGAGGCTGGGCCGCAGCGGGCGAGCTGAGCGGCGGGCCTGTCCGGAGCTTGGCGGTGGCGCCGGAGGAGGCTGAGGCGGCGGCGGCGACGGCCCCGGACAAGCGCCCGGGGGTGGCGGACGAGGCGCCGGGGTCCCCCATGGGCGGGTGTGTGGGCGCCCAGCACGACTCCTCAGGCAGCCTCAACGAGAACTCCGAGGGCACCGGAGGTAGGTGAGCGCCAGGGGGCAGCCTCGGCCCCCCATTGTTCCCGGCCAGGCCCGGCCACCTGTCCAGACCCCTGTGGGCCGCACGGCCGGGCCCCCGCTCCCTTTTGTCATCCCTTTCCACGTCACTGCCCGCGCTCGGCTTCCGGCTGCCCCGCCGCCGCGGGGGTCGCCCGTTCCCTCCCCAGCCCCGGATAAAAGTCCTCTGCAGGCCAGGGATGTCGCCTTCGGCCTCGCAGACCGCACCGCTCGGCTCGGGGAACTCGGACCCCGGACTGCCCTTCTGGCCACCTCACTACGGCTTCAGTCTGTTTAATTATTCAGGACCAGGATGGCGGCGCTGGGGTTGCAGAAAAGCGAATTGATGGGGGTGGGAGGCAGACGAATGCGTTCCCTCCGACGGGCCCCCGCCACATCTCTCCGCACCCTTCCTCGTTCGGCAGAGTTGGCTGGTCTCAGCTTTCCTGAGTTTCAGATGACAGCTGCCCGTGTTGGTTCCAATTTGGCTATTTAAACCTGCGAGTTTCTGGAGCTCGGCTGGGGAAGTCTCAAGTGGCCACAGGCATTGTATTAAGGAGGGGCGGGGAAACGGTCTGCCCAAGTAAAACGTGGCTTCTTGCTACAGCTTGAGGGTGTTGGGCTGGTGTGCTGTCGGGGTGGGCTAGTCAAATTCCAATCCGTCTTACGTAAAAGGAAAATATGTAGGATAAAAGTACAAATGCATTAAGAGTCTGACTTGCCCCAGTAGGATCAGTACTTCCAAAGTTTTCTAACATGGAACGCACTTCTATTTTATTGTCAATAGCTGTGTCTTGAGAAGTCTTTTAATCCAATCAATAGTGTTCTATGGCAATATAATAATAAAATTAATTCTACCTTTACTTAAGTGACCTTTTACAAAGTCCATTCTATGGAGAATATTAGTTAAAAACAGCTTGTAGGAAGAGCAAAGATGGCAGTGGTGGTTTGATTCCGACCTAAGGTTAGACGCCTTTTTGTAAGTTCCTAAATTGTTTTGGTGTGGGAGGGTTTACAACTTTTTCTTAACATACTAGCATTTAGACTAGTTGCTTTGCCCTGTTACTTAAGCTCTGTCCATAAACCAGTACACCTGACTTTTGGCTGATGGATTTCCTGGATTACATGTTTAGCCATGCCACTTTATTAAAATCTATGGGTCTCCTGTATAACTAAATCGTGGGCACGTAATTTGAGAGCTCAGTAAAGGTTGTCTTAAAAAAAGTATTCCATGAAAATGCTACTTTATAGTGCATTTCATGTCATAGCATTATTACTTGGTGGCACATTAACGAGATCCTCAGTGACAACAAAACAGGAAGATAAAAAGGGCATGATTTAAAACAGCCTTGAGTTAAGGTCAAATTGGGGGTCAAAATGCTTCTTCCTCTACTTGAGGTGATTGTTAGTGGTACCAAAATATATCAGTATTTGTTATAGGTAGTGTTTAGTTTTAATTATTTTTTTCACCCTCATTGAAAAATTGTCATAAGTATTTTTCTCTGTAATACACTTGAACTAATTTATTTAAGCCTTTTGGTAGTGTGACTTATGACCAGCTGGGCATTATTAGTATGGGCTTTTAAAAGGGTGAAATATTAGCTTTGGGTAATTTATTACCAGCCTTATCCAGTTAGATAGCTACAGTATCAATTTCTTTGAGACTGAGTTCTCTGGACTGTAAGCTGTAAGCTATGCTATACCTTTCCAAAGTAAAGTTTAGAAAAAGGAACGTCAGCCACCAAACTTATTTATTTTCTTCTGGAGAGAGGGCATGGGCTCTGATATCACTGGAGTGGGGAAAGAGGTTGTGTAGAATAAAAGGATTGTTTCTGGAATTAATTATAGCTGCTTTTATTCTCCATTATTGTCATAACAGTTAAGAGTTAATTGAGGTTTAATGAAATTAGCTCAGGTGTGTTGCAGGTTAACATGTTTAAGAATTCTTGCTCACTAAGTAGGTTTTTGTTGGGAAGGGAAAGACTTTTTCCTAAGGCTGTTGGCGCAGATCCTTAGCTTTTCAAACACATAGTGGTGGTTAGTAATATTAATCTGGATGTATTGGGTTATGAAAATTCTCTTATCAACGTTGAGTAAGATACAGTCTTCAGATGCTTTTCCTGACAGATTTGATCTTTTCATGACAGATTTAATTACATTGACAATGTTGTGCAAACATCACAGAATGGCTTGACCCTTTCTAAATATCAGCCAGCCTTAGTAAAAAAAAAAAAAGGACTTTTAAAAAAATCTTTTTGACCATTTGAGATACTGTACTTTGGTTTTACCTCTGGAACCATATCTTATGTGTACAAATTTTTATGTGTCTATCAAGAAAAGCTTTCTTATTAGGTAGATAACCTTTTTGAAGAAATTTGGGAAATTTTTGCAAGAGACTATAGAATGTGGAAATGGCTTAATTCACCTTATAAAATTTGTGTTATCTATTGTTTTGGAATCATTTGTACAAAGTATCTTCCTCTGGCATACCTTGCCTAGAATTTAGTTGTTGAGTTTCAGCTACTTAGGCTGTTTTTTTTAATGCCTAATTTTAATCAAGACAGATATATCATAGAAGTTATACAAGATTATTTAACAGTTCTCTCCAAGTTTCCATGCTTCTAGAATTTCCCATTGTTTTGACATTTTTAGACATATTCTGTATGGTTCTCCGCCTTGTTATGATGACATTGTGATGCTGGGGTTGCCGCTTAGGGCCTCTAGACAAGGCTTTAGCTCATGGCATTTGCTAAGGAATTAAATCTCTTATGATTTTTTAAAATAAGAAATATATTGGGAAACCCAATAAAATTATATTAATTGAAGACAGCCAACAACCTTCTTTGTTCACCTCTGTAATGAAAGTGTGGTCATGTACAAAGTACATCTCACTTTCTGAGTGTGTCATTTATTCTGTACATTCAGTGATATCCCAAGAGAACTGAACCTGGTGGTCACTAGTTACCAGGTCTACAGGAGGATAACTGAATGCTGGACATTCATTTCTTTAGACATTATTTCATAATGTCTTGGGAACATCATGGAGTTCTTTTAGATATCCATTTATAGCAGCCTTAGAGACACCTACTCGATGAGTAACAATAGTTTTTGAATAACATCTACCATTTATCCAGTATTTATTATGTAACAGGTACTGTGGCAAGTGAATAGGTTCTTTGATTTAATCCTCAACAACCCCGTGGGGTGGATAATATCTCTACTTTATAGACAAAGAAATTGAAGTCCAGAGAAATTAAATAACTTACCCAACATCACATAGCTTGTAAATGGCAGTCAGAACTTAAACCCAGGGCTGTAATAAAGAATGCTAGTTTCCTCTCCCCGCCCCAGTTTCATTTTAAAAAATTATGGTAAAACATACAATGTAAAACTTGCCATTTTTACTATTTTTAAGTGTACAATTCAGTGACATTAATTATATTCACAGTATTAAACAACTATCACCACTATTTATTTCCAAAATTTTTCATCACTCCAAACAGAAACTGGTTCCATTAAGCAATCTCTCCCTGCTCTCCCCTCCTCCCAATCCTTAGTAAACACTAATCTATTATGCTTTTTATCTCTATGAATTTGCCTAGTCTAGATATCTCATGTAAGTGGAATCATATATTTGTCCTTTTGTGGTTTATGTCACTTAACATAATGTCTTGCAGGTTCATCCATGCTGTAGCATATATCAGTACTTTATCCTTTTTATGGCTGAATAATCCATGTATGTATATACCGCATTTTGTCATCTGATGATGGACGTTTGGATTGTTTCCACATTTTGGTGTGAATAATGCAGCTGTGAACTTTGTTATACAAGGGTCTGTTTTGAGTCCCTGTTTTCAGTTTTTTTGGCTCTATACCTAGGAGTGGAATTGCTGGGTCATATGGTAATTCTATGTTTATCTTTCTGAGGAAGTGCCAAACTGTTTCTGTGGTGGCTGCACCACTTTACATTGTCACCAGCAATTAATGAGGATTTCAGTTTCTCCACATCTTCACCAACACTTGTTATGTTCTATTTTTTAAATTACAGCAATTCCAGTGGGTGTGAAGTGGGTGTCTCAGTGTGGTTTTAATTTGCATTTCCCTCATCAGTGGTGGTGTTGAGCCTCTTTTCTTGTGCTTGATGGCCATTTATGTATCTTTGGAGAAATGTCTATTCAAGTCCTTTGACGATTTTTTAACTGGATGGTTTGGATTTTTTTTTTTTTTAGAGTTGTAGTTCTTTATATATTCTGCATATTAAACTCTTAGCAGATACATGATTCATAAATATTTTCTCCCATTCTGTGGGTTGTCTTTTCACTCTCTTAATGGTAGCTTTTGATACATTTGTAATTTTAATGAAGTCTAGTTTATCTGTTTTTTCTTTTGTTGCTTGTGCTTCTAGTTTTAGTTTTAAATATATAATTAACCCTTCACTGATGGATTAAAAAATAGATCTGTAGCCAATAATTCACAAATCTTGTAACGTTTGTTTTCTCAACCAGGAATGTTAAACTTTTATTTCCTCTTTCTTATCTGGTTATTAGCAGTAAAATTGTTTTTTAAAAGTTGACAAAAGTAATCCATAAACCCTCTTCCATTTGTTAATCAAGAGATGATGGTTGTATTTTGGGGGGAAGCATTTTACAATTAACAAACATTGAGTACCCACAGTATGCCCAACATTGTATTGGTCATGTGGTTTCAAAAAGAGGAATCATGATTCGGTTTCTTGGCTATGTCAAGATTCTTTTTTAGGAAAGCATAATATGCACATAGGAACAACTATAAAACACTGTATAAACAGATAATACCATAGCATAACTGTGCGAGTGCTGAAGGAATAAAGAAAACAAAGTGACCTTAGTAGCACAGGGTTGGTCGGGCTTCTTTTTTTTTTTTTTTTTTTGAGACAGAGTCTTGGTCTGTCGCCCTGGCTAGAGTATCCTGGCATCATCCTAGCTCACAGCAACCTCAAACTCCTGGGCTCAAGTGATCCTCCTGCCTCAGCCTCTGAAGTAGCTGGCACTACAGGTGCACGCCACCATGTCTGGCTGATTTCTCTGTTTTTTGTATAGATGAGGTCTTGCTCTTGCTCAGCCTGGTCTTGAACTCCGGGTCTCAAGCAGTCCGGCCTCGGCCTCCTAGAATGCTAGGATTATAAGCATGAACCATCATACCAGGTCAGGGTTGGTCAGATTTGAAAGTGATCAGGATAAACTAGTTTTTAAAAGACATGTTCTTTGTAGACTGGTGGAGTGTATGTATGAGATGGAGGAATGCTTATGAACTAAGGCTTGAAAGTAGTTGTAAATAATACATGCATTGAGTAGTGGTTAGTAAGGTAGCTGCCTTGGCTGGAGCAGACTGTATGGCAGGAAATGATGGTGAGACTGGACAGGTAGTGAGTAGGATGTTACTACAGGCTCTGGAGAAGAGCTCATCATCTGACATCTGATGAAAAGGGCATACTGACTGCTGTGATTAATTCACTGAATATTAGTTGAACCACTATTATATATACTCATTATTGGGATTACAATAGAGGGAACAAAGTCTCTGCCCTCAGAGGAATTTACAATCTAGCACTTTGGTCCCTTGAGTAGCAACATTGGCATCACCTAGGAGCATATTAGAAATGCAGAACCTCAGGCCCCACCTCAAACTTAATCAGAATCTGCATTTTAACAAGATTCTCAAGTGATTCCTATGCACATTAAAGTTTGAGAAGCAGTGGTACAGGATTGCTTAAAGTGGGAAGAAACTAAAATGAGGAACCCATTAGGGAAAAAGAATGGCATGAGTTGGTGATTTATCAGATGTAGGGATACAGAAGAGAACGAAGTAAAAGAATTCCTTATTTGTGATCCCCAGTGACCAGGAATATTGAAGTAGCTTGGCAGGTTTTGGGGAATAAGAAAGATATCTGGGGAAAGCCCTAGTTCAACATGCAGTGTATGTTAAGGTGTAGATGACAAGAATTTTTAAGTGGAGACATCATTTAGATCTGGAACTCCTAGATGTTTAGGATTATGAATATGGATTTTGGAATCAGCTGCGAGAGGTTGACTGAAGGTATAAAAGTGAATGACTAAGAAGTGAATCATGAGCATTTCAGAGAGGGTGGATAAATGAGAGAAACCACCTCTAATCAGGCCTGACACATAAGTAGCTACTTAGTATATTGAATTTTGTTGAATTATTGGGAAACAGGAAAACAGTTCTCTCTGCCTGTGAACCTTATAGATCTGATTGTATTTGAACATATCGTTCTCATAATTTCAGAAAATAATTTGGTTTAGTAACTTTTCATTCTAGTTGTGTTATTTGCAGAAATTCTAGCTGTAGCTTGTTACGCGTGTCCTGAAACAAGGTAGACTTCTTGGGCCTCCAACCTCAGAATATACCAAGAGGCCTTTTGAGGTTGGTGTGGCTCAGGACAAACACATTCCCTGCAAGACTTCACCAGGAGTGTCATATGCACCTCTTTCTTGTGTATTTTCAGTGTCCCATATGTTACTTCTACATGTCATCTAACGGGGTTGTTTATCGAATTTCCTTATGCTTCTATTCTTTGGGTTGGGCCTGTAGTAAAGAATGAAGCAAAATCGAGCATCAGGAGGACTGAAGATTTAGTCTTTTATCCATAGTGTGACAGTGTAAGTAAAAATCCTTCATATTTTCTGGGTTGGTGAACTCTGGGGCTTTATGAAAGGGATACATAAAATTTCATACCACTTTGGAAAGAGACTTATGCTGTGAAATAGGCATTTATTTCATGTAAAGCAGAGGGTGGCTGATTTTATTAGGAGGAGTAGGGTTGTGAGGAGAGGAGCAAAAAGAAAATGGGTAGCAAGAAGGTGTAGGTTGGAAATACATTAGTACTCTGGGTGGGCAGGTATGGGAGCCAAATCCTCTTTGGGAAGAGATTCAGCATTAGCGTTTACATTAAAAACTGACATGGGCTGGGTGTCGTGGCTCACGCTTGTAATCCTAGCACTCTGGGAGGCTGAGGCGGGCGGATCCTTTGAGCTCAGGAGTTCGAGACCAGCCTGAGCAAGAGCAAGACCCCCGTCTCTACTAAAAATAGAAAGAAATGATCTGGACAGCTAAAATTATATATATAGAAAAAAATTAGCCCGGCATGGTGGTGCATGCCTGTAGTCCCAGCTACTCGGGAGACTGAGGCAGAAGGATTGCTTGAGCCCAGGAGTTTAAGGTTGCTGTGAGCTAGACTGACGCCAGGGCACTCCAGCCTGGGCAACAGAGTGAGACTCTGTTTCAAAAAAACAAAAAAAAAATTAATTGGATATGATGACCAATTTGCTGATTTAGTGGTTTTCATTTTTCCTTACTGCAGACCACCTGAATGGTTTATCTCCATTTTTGGGCCACTTGTACCTGATTCTTCCTGCCACCTCTCACCATCCCTCCAGCTTTTCAGTTTCTGCTTATCTCACAGTACTAGGAGGCCAGCAGGCTCCTCTCGATTCACTGGTAGTTCAAGGACCATAGGCTGAGACTTTACTAATGCATATATACTTAAAGATGCCTGCGTGTTGGCCAAAAAAAATTAGCATGTATCGTCTTGCATCAGCTACTTTGATGTATAGTCAGAAAGAATCACATTTGGTTTTTAATATATCCATACATTCAGCTGAAGAGGTTAGATATTGGTGAGTATACAGTGGGTGTTGTAATGCCATATTTTTGCTTGTTTGCAATAAAAGTTTTAGAAGTTTCCATTATAGCCCCGTTTTCTGAAATCCAATTTTTGTTGAAGTTACACATCTAAGAAAAATGAAATATTTGCATGTAAAAGTCATTTCAAATGAATTTTACTTGACCATGGGGTCTTAGTGATATACATTTGCTCAAAATTTGATTAAGTAATGAATTAGTAGCTAAGTAATGAATTAGTGACTTTTTGGCTTTTCTTATTGAATTCTTACCCTCACAGGAAAACATTTAGATAATTTTTTTTGCATTTATTATAACTGGCTTTAGGTATAAGCAAAGTCAGACTGTTTCTTTGTATTCTTCAGATAGTTTCCATGCTCGTAGACTATGTGACAAAAATATCAACAGGGCAGAGTAATAAATATTAACAGTCCAGCTCATTTAGTTATGAATCTGCCTTCAACCCAAGTCAAACACTTTATTTCTTGGGTGTTAAGGTATGTCTTCCTGAAACTTTTAAAGATAGCCAGTCTCTATTATTCCAATTCCCCACTTGAAGCTAGCTGTCATTAGAGATATAAATAAGGCCTGCTCTATGATATCAAGTAGCTTATGGTCTGCTGCAGGAACCACACATTTAAATAAAACTTAGGTAAAGTTTTAAAAGTCTCTACAGCAATGAAAACAGCATTATGAAAGTTCAAGGAATAGTGGAGAGCAGGGTCAGAAAGCTTCAGTGAAGAGGTGGTGTAAGAAACTGGTCTTGGCTGGGTGTCGTGGCTCACACCTGTAATCCCAGCACTTTGGGAGGTCGAGGTGGGAGGGTAGCTTGAGGCTAGGAGTTCGAGACCAGCCTGAAGCAAGAGTGAGACCCTATCTCAGAAAAAAAAAACAAAAAAAAACCAAAGAAGTTGGTCTTGCCCGGCACAGTGGTTTGCACCTATAATACCAGCTACTCCGGAAGCTGAGATGGGAGGATCACTTAAGGTCAGGAGTTTGAGACCAGCCTGGGCAACACGTGAGACCTTGTCTCTAAAAAAAAAAATGAAAAAAAATTAGCAGGCTATGGTGGTGCACACCTGTAGTCTCAGCTACTTGGGAGGCTGAGGCAGGAGGATCATTGGAGCCCAAGAGTTTGAGGTTGCAGTGAACTATGATTGCACCACTACATTCCAGCCTGAATGACAGAGGGAGACCCTGTTTCTTTATAAAAGAAGGCGACAGTGTTGTTCTCAAAAGCGGAGTAAAGAAAAGAAAAGGCAGAAGAGCATTCTGTATGCAGAGGAGATTACTTGTACAGAGATGTGAAAAAACATGGCGTTTTGGGGGATTGTTAAGAAGCTTGAGAGTGGATAGGTGAAATTTGAAGTTATTAAGATACGTTGTCAGCTTTGGAAAGGTGTAATTACCATAATCAGTAGACTGAGTTGTAAGACAATATTATAGGTGATACTAGCTGAGTGGTTTAAAAAGTTGTTTTTTGTGCTTCTAGCAATAAACTAGTCCCATGTCATGCTGCATTTAGCAGGTTATCTTATACAAAATTCTGATGTGTACTAGGTTGTTATAGTCTAACAGATTTTTATTCTGCTATAATTTTAATGCTCCAGTGAGCATTTCCTTTGAATGACATGTCAACATTCAAAAAATTTTGGATTTGGGAGCATTTCAGGTTTTGGATTTCAGATTAGGAATGCTCAACTGATATATATTCTACAAATATTCAAAATCTGAAAAATTCCAAAATCCGAAACAGTTCTGGGGCCAAGTATTTTTAATAAAGGATAGTCAACCTGTATTATCACAGTTTAAACATAAGAAATGTGTTTAACTTTTTTACATGCCCATGTATGTGTTTGTCACAGAGCAGTCTGTCTCTTAGGCCTCAGTTTTCTGGCATATGTAACGAGTTGGGCTAAGATTCTGTAGACCTGCTTGAGTTTTAATGTTGTAATGAGAAAAGGCCTACATTAGCTATGGTACTTTGGGCTGTATTTCTTCAATTGTTGAAAGGAGTTAATGGATTAGATCATCTTTACCAAGATTACCTCTAGTTCTTTTTTCAAACCTTTTTAATGATAATTTTCAAACATATTGAGAAGTTGAAAGACTGTAGTACAGCCAAAACTTGAATACTCCTCATCTAGATTAAACAAATGATATTTTGTCATATTTCCTTTATATATTATATAGTTTTTTATTTTTATTTTTATTTATTTTTTTTTTTTGAGACAGAGTCTCACTCTGTTGCCCGGGCTAGAGTGAGTGCCATGGCGTCAGCCTAGCTCACAGCAACCTCAAACTCCTGGGCTTAAGCGATCCTACTGCCTCAGCCTCCCAAGTAGCTGGGACTACAGGCATGTGCCACCATGCCCGGCTAATTTTTTCTATATATATATTTTTAGCTGTCCAGATAATTTCTTTCTATTTTTAGTAGAGACGGGGTCTCGCTCTTGCTCAGGCTGGTCTC